>JAWWEO010014436.1:0-26591 GCA_035582975.1 Ormyrus labotus
CTGTATCTACATTGTAGTTTTTAACATTTTGCTTTCAATTTGTAAACATAAAATGATTAAAATTAAATTAGTATTTTAAAACGTTTGTAACAAATTGCTATCAATTTGATATGCATCTGGCTATTGGGGTTATGTTTGCTGCTCGCATTTATGTATATTATTAATTAACCATGCATATATTTGAAATGAATAACCTAGAATTGTTACAGAATTCATTTACCCTAAAAAAAAAATAACATTTTTTCTTCTATTTAGACTTTGATCTAAAATGCTTGGTTCCTCTTTTTCCTCGGGTCAAAAGTTATAGCTTAAAAAGAGGGAATTGTGATTCGCCTGACAGCGAACTAAAAAAGATTTTACAGCAGTTTTACGACACAACTAATCACGAGAAACAATACTTTTTTATAAAATTTCTTCCTGCCGACACGGTCATATTCTTGACTTGAGTCATCCTTCTAGATTTTCTCATATCTGAAAGCGATAAAGAAGATAACGATCGAGAGAGAGATTATTACGAGCTCTTAGGAAAAAATCGAGATGGAAGACGGAGAACTCGGAGGTCAGTCCATAAAGTACCTGCTGAAAGATAAAACTCCGCACCTAGTCGTGCGAGGATCTGGAAAATTTAGCCTTTCCTGCCTTTTTCGAATAAAATCGAGCGTAATATTTGCTCTGCTTTGTCCGGTTATGTTAGAATCAATGTTCGTTTCTGACAAATTGATCTTCAAAAGGCAGCAGCTCGACCAGCTTTGTAAAATTTTCTGCCATTGTGGCGATGCTTTACATTCTGTTTGCCAAATGCACCTAGTTACACAAGTATGCGTATGGTGAACTCGAAAGTCAACTCGACGTGGTTGCTTTGTCCTTTGAATTCTGTCATCAGTTTGAGATTGATTTTGCTTTAATCCAGATTTCGCTGCAAACTTTCAAAACTGATTATTGATTTCTGCGTTAGGTTTAAACGATATTAATTTCAATATTCGCCGTGCTTCACTTGCTATCAAATTGTTGTACTTTCTTGAATTTAGCAAGTTTAATGAAGCTATGAGGTAGGAACAACAAGTTTGGCGTTTTGATTGCAAAATCATGCAAGAGTTTATTTGGGACTTCTAAATCAATGTACTATGTGAGATACATGGACGAATGAATATCCTGTAAATTTAGCAATAAATATCTGTAACAGGGTAACGGATTTCTACCTTTTACGATCTAACGTTTTTCATCGTTTTTTATTATTACTGGTACATATTATGAATAGAAATCTAGAAAGAAGCGATCAAGGATGCACTGAAAAAATTTTTTTTTTAAATTACTATTTTATTTGTAAAAATAACTATTTTAATGATATTCGTGGAACAGACTAAAGAAGTTGTATATTTTACTTTGTAACATAGTAATTTTTATGAATGATATTAAATTTAAAAACAAATTTTAATTTAATTTTATTCTTATTTTTCTTTTCTTTTATTTTTAGTTTTAATTTTTTTTTTTTTTCAATTTTATTTTTATTTTTATTTTTTTTATTATTTTTAATGTATAATTTAAAGTTTAATTGATAGAAATAACACAATTTTTTTTGACGGCGGTTGGATTCGATCCCGGGACTTTCAGCTTGACAGTCGCGCGCCTTAACCACTTAAATTATTACCCAAATATAATTCTTGAGAAAATAATTTTGGAACTTGTGCAGATGGAACCATCGGTAACAAGAGAACTTTAATAATAACATTTAATGATAATAAATATGATCACACGAAAAAAATGTATAATTAATTTGCATATTATGAAAATATAATAATTAAATCGAGGTTTTCGACTTGCGCAGAAAATATTAATAATTACTATTTAGTTTGTAAAATTTACTGAAATAATCGTAATATGTACGAAATATATTGCAAAAAATACTAAACTGCGGTAAAAATGATTAAAATATGAGTCTGTCCTCCGAGTATTATTAAAATAGTCATTTTTACAAATAAAATTGTAATTTTTAAAAAAAATTTTTCTCAGATGTATAAATAACCCGATTAATAAATCTTCATATGACGCATTTCTCGAAAAGCACTCTTGACGCTCGCCTCGTCAAGCATCATTCTCAATTTGAACTTATCAAGCATCAGCAACGTCATGCCAGTCCTCGAACGCATAAAAGCAGAGTGAAGCACGCAGAGAGGCAGCTTTTTCGCCAACTATTGCATCCGAGGCCGCTCGGCTTAGCTCGCCTAAAGCCCTGCAATCTCGGGCAGCATCTTGGCTGCGCCCGTATTAGACAGTAGGGCCATTCGTTCCACGAGGAAATACAGCCTTTGTACCACGATATGCGCGCGAATCCCGGCGCTTCTCGTTTTACCGAAGCGCGGAGGAGGAGGCTGGGGTGGGCAATAGCACCGAGACCGACTCGAGATGGGTAATGAAGATACGGAAGCTCCTCGAGGAGGGAAGAGCGAGAAAATGAAGAATCGCGAGGAGGATCCTCGAGCTCGAGCAATTAATCGCCTCTTTACTCCTCGTGCAGGTTATATAAATGCGTGTTTGCGGAGGGGGGAGATTTCCTGATATGTTGAAGGTAAAGTTTATTGAGCGACTTGGAGGATTATTTGACCATCAGCTGCTTTTCTTCCTTTATTCGTTTTCATTATAGAGAGATTGGATTTATTTCGGGCGTATAAATTGTAAGATTTTATTTTATTTATGTTTTCAAAATTTCTTACAAATACATAAATTACCAATCTTGGTAATGTAATAAAGTTTAATATTTCCATTAGATTCATCGAAGGTAAGGAGACAGGGAATTTATATTTTAAATGCACTTCACGAAAGCTCAAAGTTCTCCCTTTGAATAATTTACTTAACTCATCAACATTAAGATCAGGTAATAAGATAATAAATGCTTTCTTCATAAAGTTTTTTCTTTCTTCCGAAATATCCAACAATGCTTAAAAAAATTGGCCAAAATGTTTTTTATTAATTCTAAAAAGTCTCTCTGTCTCAGTTACTGTTCACTTTTCACCCATTCATCGTTTTGAGCTCATTATAACTACTCCCATTCATTATAATTCTCAGCATCCCGGAATCTGACGTCGCCCAGTGCAATTGATCTTGTCGGCAATTTCTCCCATCCTTTGCATCCAATTCTCTCTGGTATTTAAATGGCGTGAAATTACATCCGATTGATACATCTGACAGATAAAAGAGAGAAAGGCTGCACACTTATTTCGGTGCGCGCTAACTTGCGACATGCGCCCCTTTTTATCTCTTTCCCAGTCGGAGCTAAATTACTGACTGCTGCCGTCGAGCAAGAAAACATCCAAAGAGGGAAAAGGAGCCCGCCTATTTTTTTGCACGATAGCAAATACTCATTTTGTACTCGCGATATTTGCGCCCACGTACACGCGGATTTTCTACATGCGAGAATTCGCCCAGGGCTCTAGGTTTTTTTAGCGGAATCCTCTGGTTCCGTCCTTTCCTTTTTTTTAACGAGTCCGACTGAGACTGAATTACGTTGCTGTTAATACTCTCGGATAATTTAAGGGTGTAATTTCAAATTGATGCCTCGACGTTGGAGACACTTTAGTATAATTACTATGTTTTGTAGTCTAAAAAGAGAATTAGTTTTTTAAGCTTTGGGATTAATGTTTTATTTAATTTTTTCAAGTTTATTGAGGCGTTAAGCAATGTAAATGATTTGGGGATTGATTAAATAATTTAATAGAATTGAAATGCAATTTTGCTATCCAGTCACACGTGAGTAATATTTATGAATTTATTGTCGAATAAATACACAAAATTAATATTATAATCTTTTTCAGTTGTATTTTAATGGAACTTTAATTGTTTGGTGATTATTGCACAATTAAATTATAATTTTAAGCATTTTCTCATCATTATGAATTATTAAGTTAAAAGTGAAAAGACTTTATACAAAAATATTATATTTTTATAAAGAAGGTTTGAGAACTTGACACAAATAAGATAAACAGTATACGTCAACATACTTGTTTAAGCAGTACAATTCATTTTTTAACAATCGTAAATGTCACGCCTGCAGAATAAAAAGCAGTTTTCGTTAGTAGAACGTCTGATATCAGTTCGAAAAACAGCGGCATTGCGCGGCGCAAAAAAAGTACGAAAGAGAACGGTAATGACGAGAGACTAAGAGTTTCCCCTCATTAAACCATACGTACGTTAGCGCCGTTGTTCCATTTCCAGCGCATTGGATTTTCCTTCCTTATTACTCGAAAAACCCGAGTCTCGCCGTAACTGAAATCATTTTTCCCTAACAGTGCGCATAATCATTGCTACATAATGGCTAAAGTAATTTTCCGAACCAATTTAATTTCGCTGCTATCTTTACTTCCGCAAAGATAACCACTTTGTCGTAAAAGATTTAATTTTCTAGACCATAAATAATGTAAATAAGACAAAAGCACGGCGCATCGCCGTCAAAGAAGGACCATTCCAAACTTCCCGCTGAGTGCGTGGCTAAATCCCAGCCATTAGTGGGGCTCAAGTAAGTCATGCCAATTGCAAGAAATCCACGGCTTTCTCGGCAGCATTTCTCTCTTTCTCCCCCTCTTTGGCAAAGCTACTAAGAGGGCGGCAGTAGTAACGAGCAGGAGTGCAGGTATTTCAAAGTAATGTCCCGGCAGCGAGTTTGCAACTGTTTCGGCACGCGTTCGCGTGCGGCGTGACTGGATTGCATTCATCGTCGTCGTTTTAACCGCTCTGGAATATTCGGGCTAAATCCGCGCTGCTTAATTTCCCGGCTCTCCGGCTTTTTTTTATTTCACAAAGCTCCCAGTTTAGCGTCAGTTCTTTTTTTTCGTTCGTTTGCTGCGCCGAATTCGCGCTTCAATGCACCTCGAACTCTACGCGGATTAATTTTTAAATAATTAAGTAAAACTGGGGAAAAAAAGTCGCTGAAAAAGCGATGAAAAATAATAGTTTCCAGGACGGATGAAACTTTAAAAGTTTTTTATTATTTTACAGGATCTCTCCATAAATTCTCAAAGCTGCTGAAGTATTTTGTACTAAAGTATTTTTCCAGTAAAAAATTTTTATTTATAACGTACAAAATGCGAGAATGAAAATTTATATGTTTGTCGCGGTAAGAGAAATGGTAAAATTAAATGAAATTCTTTCGATACTTTATTTTGGTGAAAACAGAGCAAGTCTGAGAAAAAGATTTCTCAGTACGAGGTCTATGTTGGCGCTCGACCGCCGAGTATTGGTGATCAATATATCACTCATATTGATAGCTTTCTCTATTTCGTTCTGTTATTTTTTTAGGACCCTAATACGTTTCTAGAAGGAGGAGTGAATTCAATCTTCGAAGTTAAATAATTGTAGAAATAAACAAACTTCTTATTTTCTTAAAGACTAATTTCACTCATCATTATTATTAAGAGAATCACTACACCAATTTTATCGTTTGTAATTAGTTAACTATTAGTGTCACTGCCTAGAAAGTTTAGTAAATGAGAAATTATTGAAAGTTTACATGAAAAAAAATATTAATTAAAAAACTAAACTAAGTAACAAAAATTAACTAAATAAATTAGTTAACTTATTATAAAATTTGAAAAACGCATATAGTATATTGAAGGAATTTTTAATTTAAATATTTTCATTTAATTAAGCTGCCTTTACGGTTAATTACAACAGTAGTTAAATAAAATCAAGAGAGAATGTACATAATAATAATTTAATTACTACGCATTTAAATAAATGCCTTTGATTTCGCGGAACAATAGAAGTTTTTAATTACCGTATTTTTGCAGAGTTTCACTTTATCTACGTTAACAAAAGTACATGAAATAATAAAAAGTTTCTCTTCCGTTAACAAAACTTTTTCAGACGAAAAGGATATAATGAATTTTAGTTAAACGCAAAAAGTGCACGAGTCCCGCGTCGCTGAACAAAACGCGGAAGCCGGAGAACTTATTACAGCTTGGTCCTTTACTCTCTAACCCATTCATCCTCCCTGGCTCATCATTTTCTTCCTCCTTTGTAAAGAGCAGCAGAGTCGTTTCTCGCACTGTCATCAGGCTGGCCCTTGTACGTCACCGCTGCTCTTGATTGATGGTTTCGCGCGGAGGAAAAGCTCGGAAAAGGAAAGAGAAATTTGATTTTGATTTGACTTTGCTTTATTCATACCGTCGTCCAAGATTTCAACGACAAAGACAAAGTGCAATAGTAAATGCATCGTGAAATTTTTCTATAAGTATGACAAACGGAGAAAATACATTGCTCAAAATTTTTCTGATAATTTTGATTAGATGTATTAAATTATTGTTGTTCAAAGATGTGTATGTGAATTTTTAAAAATCTTGATATGGAGGACAAGTTTGTCAAGATATAATAATAACAAGCTTATTAGCAGATTACAGAAAAGCGCATCAACGAAGACAGAGTAAGTGAGAACGAGAAAAGAGGCTATGAGTTTCTCTTTTGAATCGACGCCAAGCACAGTTTTTTACTTTTTTTTCGTTCCTCCTCTCTCCTCCCGATCTGGTTTAAAACCAGGTCAAAAGATACGCGCGCACTGGAGAAGAGCGAGGCGGGAGAGCTCACCAACACGGCCGCGCTCTCCAGTGTACAAACATATGTGCGCTGTCGCGGAATCGTGAGGCGAATCCGTACATAGTCGAGGCAGGAGAAAAAGCTATACGCGTGTATCGCTATTCGAGGCGAGGGAAACGCAATCCCGGACCGCCGATCGAGCAAGAAACGGGGAACAGGAACTTGAACTCCTGCCATTCGTCGTCACTGTCGGCTCTCTCCTCTGGGCTCTAATTCCTATTATTGTGCGTCGCTGCTGCTGCAGACACGCGTCTAGATACGACGGTGATTCCCCAACGGCATAATTGAAAATACCGTGAGCAGGACGCTCAGATTGTCGATAAATCTCGGCCCGGACTGACAGTTGACTCAGACCAGGAGCAAACGCGAGACAATGGAGAAGAGACAAGTACCCGAAGCGGATACTGCTTTGTTATCTGACTTGAATTTGAGGAAAAGAATGCGTCGCGCTGTTCGAACAATAAACAACGCTATTAAACTGATAAGCTTGACAAAGAGACTCGAAATGTCACGGGTTTACAATTAGAATTTCGATTTCTGTTAACGCTCGGTTTCGAAATGAAAGCTTGATAGTGGGCTTTATGAAAGTATCAAATTATTTGGAAAGAACGAATGAAAATTTGTTCCAGTAGAAACCACGAATATCAAATTTAATGAATATTAATTATTTTTAAAACTTGCAGAGATTTTTTATATTTAAAAAAATGTGGATGATTTTAAATTTAAGTGTAAAAATTATTAACGCTGATATTTTTACTTAGACAAATAAGTTATCATTAAAATAAAATATCATTTATTTTTAGTATTTGATAAATTAAAAACTGTATGACGTTTATTCATCACTAAATTGCGACGTTATTGCAAAGATGTATTGTTACGAAAAAAAGTAATATTTTAAAGAAACAAAAGCCCGACCACGGGAATATTATATGAAATGTATTACGTTAAATAAATTTACACGATGTGTACCAAGTGGAAAAACGTGTAGCTGACCACGAACCACACACCATTAATCCGAGAAGCTTTTATTCCTACTTTTTCGAGGTGAATGTTTTGGCAACCTGCTCTCGCGATCCTATTGTATTTCGTCAAGTCTGAATGCTACGAAATTTTTGAATGGAAATGCGAAATTTAAATAAAAGCCGAATAAAATTAAACTCGTAGGAATCTGATAAAGATCATAAAAACGAAGATTTATAAATTCCATTTCCCATTGTTAGACTCTAATTAAAACACGAAAATACGACAAAAAGAGACCATCGATGCTCGCTCAGAATTCAAAGTAAACACAGAGCAAAGTAATAGAACATTTCTCTCAGTGTAATTATCGAGAGAAAGTCGTTTGAGAATTTTCGTCCGTTCCAGTGATTTTATGAAAAAAATTTCGATCCTCGGTCGGAAGGAAGCAGATCCGAGTAAATAAAAGGCCAAAAAGCGCTCCACGCAGGCAGTTTAACCTAAAGTGCTGGAGGGGAAAGCGCGCGACTGCAGTCGGCTCCGAAAGCAATGGACGCACTGACACGAGAGAGTGCGAGAGGCTTCGGCTCCGGTGGAGCTCCAACACGTGTATCGCTGATTGGTTCGGACTCGGACTTGAGTTCCGGAGTGCGTCATTGGGTTTGTTTGTCGGGAGCACTCTCTCCAATTTGTTGCCGAGCCATTGCTTCGTCGTTGCGTCGTCGGTGCGTGCGCGCAGACAGAGCAGCTGCCTCGCTCGGACAAGCAGTCGCGGATCTACTTGCTTAAACGCGTGTAATTACGGGGCCCCGACTGATTACGATTTTAATGAATATGTCGATGCCAGAGGCTGGCAGTTTAATTATATACTCCTTTTACAGAAAGCCCGATGAGCGTAACTTGCCGGCTTACCGGCGGATTGACGCGTATCTGTCCGCTGTCACTATGATCAGCGCGTAGACTTTTCAGGCCCCGTGAACGCGAGCGGTTTGAAATGCCAGACAGGCTCTCCAATTGAAATTAACAATGTAACGCTTACCTAATTTCGAGCTTAAACTTGTCGAGTGAAACAGCTCGGATATAGTCAGACGCGAGGTTATTTATGAAATCGTAATAAAAGGTTTGACTTAAAGCCCGACATATTTATAAACAAAAGCGCCGCTGGCGATTAATAAAAATATTATGGAAATAAAATGTTTTGAAGGCAGCAGCTCGCCATTGAATTTACAAGCAATCTGAGGTAAACTTACACGTGCAATCGATCAAAGCCAAGTTTCAATGTTTCACATATACTTTCCGCGGAGGGCTATCAATCGTTATGATCGGTGAGACGTCGACACGTGTATGCCTTGAAAATTTATTGATTCTGAAACGAGTAAAACAGATTACTTTCTGTATAAACTTTATTCGAAAAATGAAAAATCGTTTCGAAACCGTATTTTCGCGAAATCTCTCTCTCTCTCACTCTTCGCCGACGCGCCGCAATCAGAGCGCCCGAGAAAGAAGAAGGCCATTCATACACGTAACGAAGTAAAGTACACTTGAATGCCCGAACTCTTGAACGCATCGTTGCGCAATGCAATGGAATCCCCGTATCGCGGTGAATAAAATCAGCTCCTCCGATCCGCGCTGAAAAGCGCGCCTCCTCTTCTTCCAGCAGCAGCAGCAGCACATACTCGTCTGCAATGTAACGAGGGGCGCAACAAAGTAGCGCTCTCGAGAAGATCGAAATTCCGGGGCCCTGCTTGATCCGCTTTAATGAAGCTAGCCTTTGTCGCCTCCCCGGGTAGACGACGCACCGACAGCCGTAAGTGGACGACGCCGGCAGACTCGCGTTTGCAGCTGGCACGCGATCCGCCCGGGATATAAATTGAGTTGCGGTGGCATTGTAATTGACTCTCATTAACGATGCCTCTTGCGGTGACGCTCCATCCCTGCGCCGCCAGCGACACGTTCGCGAGCGCTCTCGCTTTCTCCCTCCGCTCCCCCTCTCCTCGCTCTGGCGGCCGCAGCTCAGGCCTGCGTAAGATCTGCGCGCCGACTGCGTGCGCTCGATTCCGGCTCGAGAGGTAAGACTTGCCTCTGCTTTGTACCTGCCGCGCCGAGTCTGCCTTTCGGGGTTTCAAGAGGTTTCGAGGGTAACTTTTTCGTTTGCAAGAGAGAGTCGGCTGCAAATTGCGGATTTAGTTCGATTTTCCAACTTTGTTTATTAACGCTGGGACTTGTAGCTATAAGAAGAATAACGATGATTAATGCACAATCATAAAATGTACTTGATGTATGTAACAGTAGTTTTCAATTTAGTACACTGTTCTTCCAAATTGTTGAGCATAATTTGCTTATTCATGTTTTATGATGCTTCAGTTTACCTCATTATTTGAACAGTCTACACATACCTTCTAATAATTCATATCCGTTGGCATTTAAACATTAATTTTGCGGGTAAAGTTTATTTATAGTCAAATAACTTCAGGTCAAAATTAGATGTATTGCCTGTAATTAAATTTAATACCGCAGATCCTGAATTCATCAGCTAATGTAATATTAAACATTTTCCCGAAAATAATTTTATTCCCTTATTAAATTTAGAAAGTTCATTAGTTCCATTTGCTCGCGAGACACGTAGTATTATTAAAAAAATAAAACAGTATACGCCATAATTAAAAGTTGAATGAAAAATAGTTTCAAAGTATTTTCCCGACCCAATATACGCGCGACATTTCGCAGGCTCTTCTTTACTCCGAAACCCCGTCCTCTCACTTTCCCCGTCGCTTCTCCTCTTTATTTCAATTCCTCTCTCCCGGGCCCGCCGATAGGTATCTGTTTATTTCTCTCTTTGCACCGATAGTGCATCAGCAGCAGTATAGCAGCGGCGGCAGCAGCAGCAGCAGCACGCGATCGCGCGGCACACCCTCACTCACGCTCGGCTCCTCCTCCTCCTCCTCCTCCTCCTCCTCCTCATATCCTCGCCACCGGGGGATAGAATTGCTGCATTTATCCCCGAAATCCCAGACGGCGAAGACATATCTGGCGCGCGCTGCGTCCGCAGGCATTTCGGCGCTCGAATTCTTATCGGAATATTGCTTTATCCGGTATATATCGCTCGAGAGCCCGTGTCGCCTGGATGAAATCATTTCCATTCTGCTTTTTCGGCTGTTTCTGACGGGGACGTGAAATTAAGTGGGTGCGCCCGCGAATTACTTGCCGCTTTAATGACGGACGATTCTAGGATGCTTTTCGAGGCTTTAAATATTCAAAGCTGTTAAAAAGTTCGCGGCCGTTAAGGTGTACCGTAAAAATAGGATTTTTATGACTTTCGATGAATTTCATATTTACGACTTTTTCCACAAAACGGCCCCGTGCATTCGAGCGCCGTCGAAACGCGCCTCGATACTCGGGTATAAATAAATTCGCTTGACTATCGAAAAATAATTTGGTCGATTTAATTTTTGCTAGATTAAGCGCGCAGTAATTGAGGAATGGGAGCGGCACAATGTCAAAAGAAACCAGGCAAGTTATTTCTCATCTATAACCGTATGCAGTGTACACTTTGGCGTGGTACGAGATTACCGCATTATCCGGAAAATCCCAGCTTAGGCTGGAAATGTTACGCTGCGTACGTAACCTCCAGGGTTGTTGAGCTTAAGGCTCGGTCAATTATTTTTGCAAATTACGCGGCATTTCCAACAAATACGGAAAGCTTACTTTTCAGTCTGCGGGTTCTTTCTAAAAATGATACGTTTTTAATACTTTTTTAGAAATACATTTACATTTTTTCCTAAAAATTCTAAAAAGGATTCTTTATGTATACGTATAAAATTTCTAAAAGTTTAAAATGTTCGAAAGTTGGCGTAAAATAGATTATGTTAAGAAAAAGAATAAAGGTCTTGCCGCATTTTTATGGAAAGGACGCCCAAGGATTTTCCCCGCCGTTTTAAATTTAAATTTTCGGTCCAACTCTTTGGATTATTGCTCGGGCAAAGTTATCTGATTTACAAAATTCCCGTATCACTTTAAATTTGTTTCGTATTCTTCAAAATTTTTAGAAAGAAAATAAAAATGTACGAAAAAATTAAGCAGAAAAAGTATTTTTAAAACAAGACCAGAATCAATTTTCGCGATATTCCATTTTATAGCATGCAAGCAGATAGTTTCTAGTTTATCGCAGTTATTCGCCGAAGTTTCAAGAAAAGTGGTCAATTTATTGAGGTGGAAAGTTTGAAACGTTAAAAGTCGATAAAACAAACTGGTACATCCGTTCACTTAATCAAAGTCTTTCTTTATATTTCAAGCTTAATTTAAAATTATGAATTTCTTCTTCGGTACAAAAATCACAAAGGAACGAAAGAGTTTAAACTATAAATTTTTTATCTCTGAATTTATTACCTTAAAAAGCTAAGTTATTAACAATAAAAATTTGTCAGCTTGATCTTCACACATTAAATCACAAAGATAATTACTATTGAATGTTAAAGAGAAAAAAATGGCTTATCCTTTGTTCAGTCTTGATAATATATTTTCCAATATCGGTCTCGAATATAATTTGTATATTGCATAATTTATATTGGATAATGATTTTCGTATGGTAACGATAACATCTTTCAGGTGCAGCCCAATATTAAAATTTAATGCACGACTTGCTATAATATATTTATGAAATTTGGTTGAACGCCGTTACAAAGATAAACCCGTCAAACAAACCATTAAAATCGCTTATTGAAGCAATCTGCAAGGGAAATTATCTGCAAGGGAAGAAAATGAATCCCAATCATTCAGCCAAAGCGTAAAATCATTGAAAAATCAAAATCCGGGCAAATAACTTCTCTATTCTCGCTGTCAATACATTAGCAGCTGTCCATTAAACGACACATTTGCTTGATTGAAATATTTAAAAGCGTCGCCGTGAGACATTTCCGCGAGCGTATATTTTATAATGCCTGGGACCGTGCATAATTTACCCGAAGTAAAATTGTCCGAGAGCGGCAGAATCAAACCCGACACACCGCAGCGTAACGATCGCTCCAAATCCCATAAAATCCCGGGCAGCAAAAGCAGCAGTAGCAGCAGCAGCAGTATCGCGCTTATCAATTATACAATGGCGAAATTAACGCACTGACGGAGCCTTCGCGCGCGGAGAATAATTTCGTCCTAGTTTTTCTTTTAATCGCGAGCGTATTCGCTGAAATTCAATTCGCTTCCCGCGGGCGCACCTATTGAATATCGCGAGTGCGCGCACAACACACACACACACGTCCACACACGCGGAAGCAACTGCCGTTCGCGCCAAACGTCGAGAATAATGGGCTCCGGGAGAAAGCCGTGAATATTCATCTTGTCTCGGCCGCAAAGTCGATAGAGAGAACGAGAGGGAGGAGGCGGGAGAGGCAAGGCTATCTGCGATTCAACTTGTCCGGGGGGATACTCGGGAGTCAAATTGAGGATACAGCCAACTCGGCGCGTCT
Source organism: Ormyrus labotus (assembly GCA_035582975.1). NCBI lineage: Eukaryota > Metazoa > Arthropoda > Insecta > Hymenoptera > Ormyridae > Ormyrus > Ormyrus labotus. The sequence continues at coordinate 13,002 of JAWWEO010014436.1, forward strand.
TCTGCGGCCGCTGCCAGCCGGGGGACTGTCGGCGACCTCGGCCGCGCGGGCGAGCTCGGGGAATCGAGCTCGGAAATTCAGCGATGAGCTACAACTGTCCCCCCCGCCCGTCGTTGCACCTCGACGTCTCGCGTCGTCGGCTTTTAGCGGAGACATGCGCAGTGGAGAATATGAATCCGAATCGGGCTAATTGTTCCTCAATTATTTGCGGCGTTTGGCTCGACAATATATACGGTCCTGCTAACTTGATCCGATAAGTATTGTCCGATAAGTTTTGGTTTAACGAGAGCAGCGTAAATGATTGTTTAGTATACAGCATGAGTATTAATTGTTGATAAGCTGTAATTAGCAACGTTGTTTGATGAAATATGAAGCTTGTTGCACAATAAACTACTCGAACCGACCGAAATCTAATTAGGTGCATCATGAGAGTTTCAATGTTTCAGATTGTTAATTATTTTTGACCTCGTAATTATGCAGGAAAGTCAATTTGAAAATGTAATAATGCAAATTTAAAAAGGAAATATTTCCGGTTTATCGGTAGAAACATAATTATCTCGGCAGTCAGCATCAATTATTTATGTGCATTAAAATTTCAGGTACATGCATAGTTACAACAGCCCTTCAAACGAATAAAATCCGTTGTCCAGCGAACAGTGCGTTCCGCAAAACTTCCTGTACTACGCAACTTAATCGAGTTCATTTTCACTCGACACAGAGAGCGAGAGAGAGAAGCCGCGTCGTTGTTGATTGAAACTTGTTTTCCCGGTGACTCACCGGCTCTTGGAGCTTGTAAAAAAAAAAACCCGGGTATATCAGTCGCACGCGAACGCGACGCCACAGAGGCATCCAATTAAAATAACGAGCTGGGCGTTACTCCGGCACGCGTCGCAATCGATTCGCGCGCGTTTTAAGAAAATGACAGCGGAAGTTGCACGGCGGAAGCCGCGGGCGACGACGACGGCAAAAGTAATCCAATCGGGATCGCGCGCGCGAAAATTGTTTTTCACCGATATCCCCCTCTCACCCTTGCTTTCATCTCGCACTTGCGTCGCGACGAGTTATCGCTAATCACCCCGTCGCACGGAGATACGCACGCGCAAACAGATGCGAGGCGAGGGAGGGAGAGAGAGAGAGAGAGAGAAAGAGAGACAGCGGGAGAGAGCGGCGGACGACAAAGGGTACAAAAGCCGGCGGAGCCTCGGCGCGTTTGTAGTTTGCTGAAAGGAGGACACAGGCGCTAGATAAACTTACGCGCATCCGATGTCTACCTGTCCTTCTGTGAGCGCGCGTTTGAATATCTTTTTCACTGTCCTGCTTCTCTGCTCTCCCCCTCTCTCTCTCTCTCTGTGCCTGACAGTACTTTGCTCCGGATCGATTTCATAAACGGACGGCTTGCGACTGCTGCCCACTTATGTTATCGCGTCTGTACGCGTTATAAACGGGTTTTGCATTTTTTTTTTTTTTTTTTGGTGCGTTAAAGCTTCTAAAGTGCGATCATGTTTTAATTTCGCAGTTTCATGAAATCTGGCTTATTGAGAATAATTAAATGAGGTTAATTAACCATGCTCTCGTTCATTAATTGAAAGCTTGAAAATTTTCTCTTGTGTTAATGATAATTTTGCTACGCTTAATACTTAGGATAATTAATAATTATTCCATAAGCTTCATCATTTTGTGATTTTGTGCATTTTAACGTTGATCTTAATGATAATTTTGCTACGTTTAATAATATTAGGATTATTCATAAGCTTCACCATTTTGTGATTTTGTGCATTTTAACGTTGATTGAGTTTTACCCAAAACAAGGTTGCCAGGATGAATTGGAAGTCTGGTAGTAAACCCAAAGTAAAGAAGGCTTGAAAGTTGACTTCAAAAGTCGTCAGCTGGTAAAGAGAAAGTAATGAAAAACGTGAAAATTTCGCGCGGATTTTTTTTTTTTTTTTTTTTTTAAATAAGGAAATCACACTTTACGCTCGTGCACGTAGAAACGCCAGCAAAGGGAAGAAGAAGAAGAACTGACCGAAAGAAAGCAGAGATACAAGTAGAAAAGCACTGCGTTTTTGCGTTACGTGTAGTGTGCCCAAGAAAGATCAAACGGGGCGTAGAAGCTTGACGCTCACTAGTTTTCAAGCTCGTGAAAAACTTCACTTCCTTCAGTTCTCGACATTCTTCCTCGCTCCCAGCCTCCTCTTTCTAGTTTTTCAGTCCTTTTTCCTTTCCTCGGCGCACGTTTTTCGGTTTGTCGATGTTTCCAGCTCCTCTCTCTCTCCGCGCTTCGATGAGCCAGCCGCTTTTTTCCTCTTTCTCTCTTTCTCTCTCTCGGACGTTTTTTTTCTCTCTCAGCTCTCTTTCGCACGCCGACGCATGACCTAAAGAAATATGCGACTGACAAATTTTTCACGCTGCGTACCGAGAATGCCGCTGATTCGCATAGAACCCGAGAGCATGTATGAAAAATGCCGTTTTTAATGCATTTATTTGCTTTTATGGATCCGAGCTGGGGCTGCAGCTCTAAATTTTACAGTTATAGAGGAGATGCGGAATTTAATTTCGGAGCCATTTTGTTTCACTGCATTTTTCGCAATTTTTTTTTTCAGAGCAGACAATAATAATTTAGGAGTAGGCGTTTTATTTTCAGGGGAAATATTCCTTGCATATTAAATGAAATTTCGTGGAATTCATCAGCTTACTTTCAACAACTATATCCCGGAAAAGCGATTATGGCTCGTTCATTCCTTGTTAAGTTTCTTAATTAAAATCACAATAGATATTTTAGAAAGTAATTAAATATTTTGCATTTGAGGAATTTTGAAATATTAGAAAAATCTTTTTTTTTTTTTTTTAAAGCAAACCATATATTATGTCATTTGAGCAAGCAAATATTTCAAAATGAAAAAGTTCGTATTGCATTTATTTTTGCTACTTTACTCGAGAAACTGTCGAACGTTATAAACTTGAACAAAGTGAATTTTAGAAGAGAGAAAGGATGCATATTTCCCAAGCGAAATTCGTCACCGCCCGAACTCGCGACAATGAGACTTTATTTACCGTGGATCCGGGAACTAAATTCAGGGCCCTCCGAAGGATTCGGCCGGCTCGATCGCCGGTATTTTCGGTGATTTATTTGCCGAGTCAAGAACACGACAGGGATCGTATGATTACCGCGCCGCTGACGATCAGCCGGCCCGAGTGGCCCGTCAGACCGCATTATTTGCCGTGGCGACTCCTCGGCCCCTCTGGAGGGCCCTCCAGCTCTATCTTTCACTCGGTCTGCCATCTCTCTCTCTCTCTCTCTCTCTCTCTCTCGATCGGGGCTACGGACGTTAATATGCTTTATTGACAGCCTCGAGAACGATGGGAGTTCATTAACCGGGCTTGGCAATTTCACCCGAGAGCGGCGGCCTGCAACGTTATCCCCAAGTGCCCGGGTTTTGTTCTGCATCGAAGTCATCGCTTTCGGCTTCGATGGAACGGCCATTCACGTCATTTCGAGAGAGGACAAGTAATTTTATTATGCGAGAGCGCGTCGGCCTGCGTAATGCGAAATATCGAGCCGCGATGAAGTGTAGGCGCGGAAAAGCGAGCAATTTTTTTTTTTTTCATTTTTCGCCGTTGAATATCAACTGATTAATTCTTACCGAATGAAAAAATAATTGTAAAACTCAACTCGTTGGAAATTTCCAGTTTTGGTAAAGTTGTTATTCAAGCGCACCTTTTTCGGCCATTAATTAAAGTTTAAAGCTGCAAGAAATCTATTCACACAAATCTGGGGAAGTGAAATGCATTAAATTTGAATATAAACCACCAATTACATATTCGCTACTGAATCTTCTGAAGCATTTATACCCGTTGCGAAGACCTTACCATTTACCGTCACGTACACACATTTACGGGGCACCGATGTAAACCGTTTTTTATTAAAAGAAACCGCATCGGCTTTTCACGACCTATCTTTTTTGTACGAGTGGCAGCGTTAAATGGTCGCGAGCTGTATACCTTTTCCGGAGGCCAAGAGCGCAAACTTTAATGGCCCGCATTTCTTGAAAATTAAAACTCCGCCGTCCCGCGGCGCGGTTGCACAAATTTAGGTTTTATCATTCTCCGCTTTCTCGAACTTCTCTCCGCTGCGCGTAAAATTCGCATTTCGCGAGACCATCTTCCTTTGTAGAGGCAGTTCCGAGGCGCGGAAAGGAGGATATAAACCGGAAAAAATCGTAGGCGAGCCCCGTTTTTTCGGGGAGAGAGCCGTTAATTTCCGCTCTCGCGCTGCGATTCCATCGAAATCTATTCTTCGAAACTCGCAGTAGGCAGGCGAGGGAGCGGCGAACGGAGTTAATCCTCTTTAACCTCGTCCATCATCAAGGCCTCCCCGGCAGCGACGTCGGCTCCTTCTGACGAGAAGAAGTGCGGAGGGAGAGGAAAAACGTAGAAACGGCGGTGGAGAAAAGCGAGCTCCGCGCGGCGACGGCGGGTAATTAAAAATGTGTGCAGTCGCACATGAAATGAAACGGCGCCAGGCGAGGTTAGTGCTCCGCTGGCGATATTTGTCTTTCTCTATTTCTCTCCTCTCTTCTCTCGTTTCGGCTAACTCTCGCTGTCTCTTTCTCTCTCTCTCTCTCTCTCTATCTCTCCCCCTGGCCAGGGCGCGGCGCCTCGTGACCCGGAACTCAAGGAGTAAACCGAAACTTCGGAGCCGACAATGAAATCACAGTCCGAAGGGAAAACGTTCTGACTTTGACCAAATTGGAAACGCGCCCTCGTCTTCCGTCGACCTTCCGTTAATTGTTTGTTACCTTATTAGGTTGTCCCTTCAACGGTGCTGTTGATCGTCGTGGACGTGGTTGGATTTCAATAATACGCTTTGGCAATTTATGCTTGTGCGTAAACGCTGCATTTTCCGATATTTATACTTTTGGCAGCCTTTAATTTTTAATCAGATTCTACGTATTTTCAGGAATGAAGGTGCAGAATTTCAATTATTGCAATTCCCGCATTGCGGTATCATAATTACATTTCTTAATTCGCCCCATCCTTATCAAATGGCTTCATTTACCATCAACCTGTCTCTTGGCACTACAGAGGGCTGAAATCATTTAATGCGCCAACCAAAATGTTAATTAAATTAAAAATTCCAACTGCCTGGTCGTCATAGAGAGAGAGAGAGAGGAAAAGGTAAAAACAGTTTAATGAGAAAGTTAATTAAGATCATCTCGAAAGCAATTTTCCAGTCAGCGTTCAGGTGCGCTAATTTATTCAAATTGCAAAAACAAACGACGGAAAAAGTGCGCGTTGCTCACTATCCGATCTAATTCCGTCTGTTTCCAGCGAAATCCAAAACACTGCACTCTTCATAATCCTTTTTTTTCGTCCTTCCTTCCTTTCTCTATTTCTCTCTCTCTCTCTCTCTTTCTTTCCGCAGCAATGCTCTAAATAACGTGCAGATTTTATCGCTCCCAGATGGCTTGTAATAGAGGAAAGTGTGTAATGGCATTAGCAGACCGGACGCTGCATATCCTGCCTTTCCGCCGGGAGAGAAATTACATCAGCCGAGAGGAAGCGCAGTTTCGAAATGAGTATCCCGGTGGCGCGAAACTAAAGCTTCGAGCTTTTAAACTCGCTCATAGACGCCGGGGATACTGCCTTTCGCTGCGCCATTTGTGTAATAAGCCCCGCTGTCACCTTCCTGCGGCTTTTCGCGTTATTAGGGGGAAAGTAAACTCCCCCCCCCCCCGCCCTCCCCCCTCGCCTAGCCTTGCTCTCCTCGGCGAGGCTCCCCGGGCTCTTTGATAAATTGATTCTAGCCTCGGCGACGCGGCAGCCGTCTTCCTCTTCGCTTCTCGTGTATCGCAACTTTATCGATAACCCTTTCGCAGCAGCTTTATTTTATTACGGACCAACCCTCGCGACTCTTCCATTGTTCCGCGGCTTCACGGTGCTTCAATCGAGTCCCTTGGAAATCTTAATTGCTTTTTTGCCACTTTGGGTGCATCTTTTAGAGCTCTTTCGCGGCAGCTTTCACGTTATCGTCAATCAAAAACTCGAAGCATATGGTGGTAGGGTATTCATCTACTAGACCTTCTCTATGTATAACCTATTACCCAATAGATGGACTAGTTATAACTAAATGGAGATATGGCAGCTGCCCATCTACTGGACATAACGTGACTTTCGCATAATTTTTGCAAATTTTCAATTTAAACAAATATTTCTAATATGTCTGTATGTATTTACTGATAAGTTGAAGTTTCTTGCATTCATTAATTATATAAATCATTTTAAACAACAAATACGCATACAAATCTACTTAATTATACGAAGTAAAAAATCCTTAATCGTCTATTTATTGGACAGTTTACCCTACCGTTCCAAGCATATATAAATATATAACTGTACTTCTAATATATTGCACGTGTTGACGTAACTTTATCGACTTTTTAAAAATTGACAGAGTGAAAAAATTAAGGTAGAATTTAAAAATTCAATGTGGAGAGCTCATAAGAAATAAAAATTTTTCGATTACGGAAAGAATGAAATCACTTTGCAATCAACTCAAATTCGAGACTCTGATCTTCTTTCGATAGTAAAATATCGACAAAACCTGTTGAAGTTTCCAAACTAAAGGAGATATCGTGGAACATTTTCTTCCGTAGTTGAACTTCCAGTAAGATTTCCGATTTCATTACCATAAAAATATTTGATAACGTTTTTTATACTGTAGATTCGATCTATTTTATTACTTTAAATTTTTTTTAAATCATTGTATTATAGATATTTCGAGAAGAATAACTTTTTTATACGATAAAGTAAACTAGTTAGGCTTACTAATTTTTATTACCCACAAAGTTCATCCTAGTGTTTCATCTTCTTACGATGAGGCAACATTTTCACAACTTTTTATATATTTAATTCATCATATGCTTGGAAAATAATTAATCTTTAGAGTACCGGCATGACGTCTGTAGATGTCATGAGTTTAACCATTACTTTTAATGCTAATGGCGAAAAAAAAGTATGAAAATTATGGTAGTTTTCACTCTCTTTAGGGGTTTATCTTGAAGGAAAACTATTAATTTTCTTTTCTAAGACCCAAGAAATGCTATCAATAATGATAATATATCTCACAAGAATTTTTTGGGCATGTTGACAATTTTCACAGTGTACCACAGTGAACTGACATGACGTCTATAGACGTCATCAGCTGACTTGCTGACATTCGACTACGACAGTCTCTTAATTAGGGGATTTCGACGATTACTTTTTGAAATCCACTTTTTCTCACAATTTTCAAACTTTTATTAAAGTTTTTTTAAACGTTAAATTACCTTATTTTCATAATCTAAATCCACCATCTCCTCCGAATATTTTTGATGCGCTTATTTTTTATAAGCTATCATACATATTCAACAAGCCGGGCCACGATAACCATAAAGCGCTTCTCTTTTCTCCGAAAACGTACTAAAATTACATTAGAAAGTTAAAGTAGTCCCACCTAGTTGCCGGCGGAGTATTGTAGCGGGTCGCGGCTTAGTCTAACCCGGTTCCTCGAGCGGCGATGCGCGAGAGGGGCGGGGGGAGACAGAAGAGGCGGCATATGATGCGGCTAAAATCGAGCCCATGTCTGCCTTTAACTTTCCTTAATCACTGGATCTCGAGCAGACGACCGAAGTGGCCAATCTGGCAAGGACACGCGCACACGACCTACAACCTCAATTTCGAATTCGCCCGCGGCGCCGAGATTTGCACGCTCGACGCAGCTGTCGAGACAATTCGTCGGGAGTCTCGGGGATGTCTTATTGTAAAAATTTCGCTCCGAGCGTAAGCTCGAATTTTATATTAGTCGTAAAGTCAGATTTTACGGATTCGCTGACACGCGAACATTTCGCTCTAACAGGTAAATCTGAAAAGTGTTTTTCTTTTAGATTGGTAACAATCCAATTTGAAATTTACAGGCATATAAAAAAAGTTTTCCTTTCACTCTGCTTAATTAACATTGTACTCTCGAAAACTGAACGAAAAATCATGAAATTTTCGAAGCGCGCAGCTCGCTGCACCGAATTTTAAATCAGGCAGCAAGATTGGAAATTAAATTTGGTAATTGAATCTCAAGCAAAGCTGAGTTCATTGACGCGCGGGCACTGTTTATGCTCACGCGCGCAGGAACGAATTGTACAATATTAGCTCGCCAGAGGCGTCCCCCGTTAGTCGGATGACGGAAGTACCTTTTGCGGGGGGGATTCCAGCACAGAGCAATCTGCAAAGACGCGACTTTGGCTATTTCGCGCGTGAAATTGAGCCGTGAGAAAACACAGCGCGGTCGCAATCAACGTTTATCATTGCGATTAGGCTCGCGGAGGCGGCAACGCAAACTGGACTTGCGCTACTTGCGAGCCGAGCGCCGAGTCAAAGGTGCTTTGTTTCAGGCACAATTAACTCGAGTTAGAAAAGCAATCACTGTCCTGCTCCCGCATGCCTTCTTTGTTTTCAAGTGAGACGTCGTTAGCAATAATGTGAGTTTCGAAGGAATCGAATTCTAGTTGGGAGTAGATACTAACTTTTAAGAGTGTTTCAATTACAGATCTACATTTTTTACCTACTTTTACGTAAATTTGTAAGTTACTTTTAAAACTATTCTTGAGCTTTTATTCAAAAATGACTTTTGCATGCACCTTTGAAATATTCATGTAAACAAATAAACCAGACGCACCTTCAGCAAGAGTAACAAAAAGGTCGTTTTATCCGATAAAATAGAGCCTCGCGGCAAATAAATTTCCATTTTTCTTCGTATTCGGAAAACTAGGTTCTGCACCCCAGCCACTCATATGTATGACGAATAGGAGTGCGGAGCTGTAATGCAACGAAGTATGAGTGGTCATGCAGAAAGGGATACGTGACGTTGCAACATCTGCGAGGCTTAGACGAGATCTCGCACGAGGATACTCCTCACCGCCTCTCTCTCTCTCTCTCTCTCTCTCTCTCTCTCTCTCTCTCTCTCTCTCTCTCTCTCACTCTCTCTTGCCAGCTCTTGCTGCTTGCCTTTATCGCGCTTTGTACTTCAGACGAATGAAGTTCACTTTGCCGTAGTCACGCCGCGGCTTGTGTATTTCATATCTGAACTGTTTTCGTGTAAGCTTTACTAACTTTTGAGTCAAACTTTTTTCCGACAGTAATATTCATTCTGGGTCTCGTTCTAGATTTTGTTAACAACATTGTTTTTTTTAACAATTAAAAGGATTCTCAAAGGTAAGCGGTAAAGGAAAAAGAAAATTGAAAGCGCTTCAAAAACATGATGGTTTTGAAGTATTTTCTGACGTCTGTATATAGAGGCACTGGTTTATTTATACATGCACTCAGAAAAAGCGTCCTCTTATACGGAAATTATTTTCCTCTGAATTCAATTTGCTCATTGTAAATAGGTTTTTCTTTTCAGATCAAATAAAATCTTTTTGAATCGAAAAATCATAGTTTTCATGAGTAGAGGAAAATTTTCTCTTAATCAATCCTCTTGCGTAGAAGCGGATTTAAACTAGTCACAAAAGGACTGCTTCCTCGCCATGCAATCCTTTCGTTGAAAATGTAATTTTCATTGGTTACAAAAAGAGCATATTTTCGGTTCTATTTCCCGGTAATAGTCTTTTTTCCCCTCTGGCGGGGCCTACCGAGGCTTTTTACAAGTAGTACATTATACAACGAACCCCTTCGGGGAAAAAAGACTTTATTCCCCCTTTAGCGAGGCTTACCGGGATGTTTCTTTAAAAGTTTTTTTTTTCCCCGAAGGCTGTGCTAGATTAAGTTTTAAGCTCACCCGGGCCACGTTTCTAGGAATTGGCTAGAGCAACAAATTAAAAACCTATTGGCTTTTGAGCAATAAATTAGCAACAAATTATGCCGCCAGTCTCGTATTGATATCTTTATCAGGTCAAGAGATACAGCAAGTGGTTACGGTAACTCAATATTAAATTAGCGTATCCATTGTTTCACGGGAACGGCTGGAGCAACAAAATTGGGCACCGCATAACAAATTAGCAACAAATTAGCAACAAAATATGCTTATGGTTTCATTATAGGCTTATGAAGTGTCTATGCTATCTATTAAGCTGTTATGATAGTAATACGTAACATTCACTACAAAATTGTTACGCACATTATCTTACGGGAAGGAGGATTTAATTTGTAAACTTTTTGTTAATCAATGTTAATCCAGTTTTTTAAAAGCACAAAGTAATGCACGTGAGAGAAAAGACTCGGCGGGGCCGCATTTTTTCCGCCACCGATTATCATAATCGATTAAAAGGAGAGAAACTTGGCGCGCAAAAATGTACAGATTTCTCGCATGGCCACTGGCTACAACGACATTCGATGTCTTCAATTTTTTTATTTTCGACCGTTGTCATAACGACTAATTTTGTTATCGTAAGTTTTGTATTCAAGCTTGGTGTCACTTCTTGAAAAGAACTCCTCCAAGTCAAACAGTTTGTTTCTGAATTAAAATAAAATCTATATTAAAAATTTAGTCTTATTTTTTATTTTCTCTTTACTGTTAATTTCGTGATTTACGAGACAAAAATATTATATTATTCATTCTTAATAAAAGTAAGTTATTAAAAGTTCCAATCGCGGAAATCCTAAATGTATAAATTTTCATTCTTTCGGATTATTAATGTTCAGTGAAAAGTCCAATCAGCCTCCTATAGTAGAAGCTCAAAGACCAGTTCAATCTATATTATCAGCGCATTATTTCATTGTGCTGATTAAAGGCTTTTACCATCATCACGATCACTGGCATTATGAATAATTTCTTTATAGTCACCTACACACAGCCATGGAACCAATTAAATAATTATAAATCATATTGAATTTTCTTGGCATTTTGATTTTAATTTCTAAATTAACAATATTCTTTCTGATTCTATCTTCTCAATTTTTACGCTTTCGAGCGGTAGATGAGTTTATTAAGTGAATTAGTTAGATATCTCAATTGAACAAGAGAGCGTGTTAGTTCAATAAAGCTTAGTTTTGTAGAACATCTCCGATGGTAAAACCCAGATTAATTGAAATTTAGATCCAGCTAAAGTGTGATGGAATCGATTTGAACGTGCTTTTGAAAGAAAGGCTCAGTCTCCACTGGAACTGTTCGAGCCGATCAGGCCTACGCGGTGGCATGCAGTTAGGCAAGGATCATTGGACCGACCTTCACACACGTTTAAGAAGTTCTTTATTGCCCATGGCACTTCTGCATGGGTACAGCTGATAAGTTTTAATTTATAGGTTGCTTACATCAAATGCTCAATATACATTCTGTTTACACAGTTTTCGCAATTACAATATACTCAATACGCTCATACACATTACGCTTATTCCTACAATAAGATACAATTAATAATATCATACAATACATGATTCCGTGTGGAAATTCCCGGCAGGAGCACCCTCCTCCCCCCCCCCCCTAAAGACATTATATATTACCTTATATCCTCTGCGTATTATAACGAAATTCGTACAGGTATGCACCGCAAGATGATAGACGACGTTTCGCGCAGTTGTAATACAGACTGTGTGTCATAGTACGATTTGTGTGTGGGTTCTCCCGGGTAGAACGTCTCCATCGCGATTCTAGATATTACCTTATCCACGTGATTGCGAGTCACACTAAATTAACACAATCCTGGTAAAAAAAGAAAAAAAAAGGCCTTTCCCGAGGTTGTTATACTTTTTATATGCGGGTTACATTACCTTTACATTTACTTTCTTGCGACCTCTGTGCATATACTGGGCTAAGAGCTCCGCTCTTTATTGCCTGATTTGGGCGCGATTTTCAAACTTTCTCAGAGTGACGTGATGCTCCGACGCTCGCAGGTGAGGGATGGCGCAAGGGCCCCCTCTTGTAGTGGGATCCCCCCCCCCCCCACACGACTGCAACTACGGACTAGGCCGCCCCGCCCCTCCCAACCTGATATACGGGGACCCTATGTTGTAATTAGTGGAGGCTTATTTTCCGGAACAATGACGGCGGCCTATGGCCTCCTTCGTGCCCCGATGGATGCTGGGTATGACATCAACCCTGGGCAGGACCATATATAACCATCGTGAAATAAGATTAAACTGGACAATTATGCGTATGGGTTTAAGACGATCTTTTGAGTCCGTACTACTCTACGAGCTGATTCATGTATACTTATACCTGAAATCGGACGACCGCAGCCACGGACCCCAGTTCCAGGAGGAGGCGCGGCGCGTAAATGCTGTCGGCCGGCATTTCGTAGAAGAAAGACATGGGAACTATGACCGATTTGTGCCCATATACGGGTGGTTATGCCTCCGGTGTTCCCGAGGTGTCGAGCTCACCCGTCCTGTGGAGCGTCAGTATTGGCGAAAGGGTAGCACAATCTCGCATTACCCCACGAGCCGAGGGACTCTCTTCCTCAGGCCACGGTAGATGAAGTTATGTGACGTTTTTGGCTAGCGACAGAAGATCATGTCGCTGGGTCGGCCCTGACGCCCGGATCTCCGGGTAGTCTGACATAGACCCGTTCTCACTAAGACCAGGGAACTTTAGCTGAAACGGCTACAAAATGTTGCATAAGAGGTCGTAACTGGTGTCTCGGCAGCCACTTGAGTCCTGAGTGTCTTATAGAAAATCGGCAATTTAACATCGCATATAACAACAAGTGCTGCGACCGCGTGAGACACGCCTGCAAAGCAGGAACAAACAGGATATCTCATGGGAGAGCCCACCGCAGATCTATACTGAAGTATGACTCGGGAAATCATTAAAGATAAAACAGGACCAAAAACCAAAATCAAAACCAACTATTATGGAAACGAGGCAAGTAAGGAATAGACGTACGCGTCAGGGGGTTTCGGAGCCCCCAGCGCCGGCGCAGGAAGGTGAGGAAGCAGGCCTGAATGTGTCGAGATCCAGCTACTGCAACCAAAACCAAGATCAAGAAAACGACCATAATAGAAGGAGAATGCGTCTCCAAGAAAGTCTGAACATGAGCCATTCAAAATGCCCTGGCCCGAAGACCAGCCAGAGCTGTTATTACTCGTGTTAAATAACTCAAAACCACGATGGAGTTATACCTCGCAGCCTTTCTATCCGAAGATTGAAATCACCTTTTCAAAAAATCGCAGATTTTGCATCCAGAAAAATTCGCCTTGAAGGCCTCTTGTCGAATCTCACTTGATTTTTCTGCACGGCATGTTTTCCCTGAGTCCATAGATTCCCGTATTTTCGGAAAATCTCGAATTTTTCCGGCATGGGACGGTAAACATACTTCGCCTCGCCGCAGGTTGGAATTCATTTTGATTTTTATATCTTGTGAAATAAATATAATATTTTCAAATCTTTAAAAATATTGGGAGATTAGACAATTTAATTAAACTATAATACAAAATATAAAATACAAGTAAATAAAAATGTCTTTTTGGTATTTATTTTATCGTATCGCATATGTAACAATCTTACACTGAAAAAACGATCCTCTTATTACAAAAGGAATCCGTTTGTCACAAGAGGAAATTCTTCTCAATATTTGTCCTAGCGGACTTCCTCTTGTGACTCACGGAAAATCCTCTCCAAATAAATTT
>JAWWEO010014517.1:0-26441 GCA_035582975.1 Ormyrus labotus
GATTTTTTTAGTAAACTTAAATTTTATTACTTTAAGAAAATCACATTTTAAGCCGTAACTTTTAAAATTTTTTAAATCTGTGCATGAAAATTTTTTTAGTATATAACCCCCTTAACATAATATTATCGTCTTGCCAAAGCAGCTGTAAATTAACAACCCAATCACCTGAAATTTCTCAAAAATTCTCAGTAAACCCCTCCACCCACTTAATAACCTCCCCTCGAAAAACTACTCGCCTCTCATCCTCGCGATTCCGCAGCATCGTCCACCCAGGCCGGAGCCTCCACCCCGCAAAATTATTATCCAAGCCTCGCAGAGCGGCTGACAGCGCCCGGCGCATGCATCACTTCGACGGCAAATAAAACAAAAGCAGGCCTCGAGCGGGGAGAGGGCGCCGGCATAGAGAGAGAGTCCGCTCGGCCACATAATTCACGCGGGGAGGAGGCCGAACCTGCGGCTGGAATACTAATTTGCGATCTCCCTCCCCCTCCCCCTCCGCCACCGCCCCCGCAAGCTAGATCGAAACTCCGCTCTCTCTCTCTCTCTCCGCGCGCACAGAGGCCGCGCGAAAAAGCGTCTCCGAGATGCAATTATGATAAAGGTAAGAGGTTCTTCCGCGCACAAAGGGCCTCCCCCCGCCACCGGGCCTACTTCCAGTTTCGCGCGCGATAACATTCTTTTTTAGCGCCGCGTATTTACATGCGATAGAGAGAGAGAGAGAGAGAGAGAGGCGTCAATGGCGGCCCGAGATTGCGGAGCCCTCTGAAAAGGAAGCCCTCGGACGAGGGGAGGAGGAGGAGGAGGTTCGGAGAGAGAGCGTGACGCAAGCGTTTACGGTCAATGCCGGGAGAGTTTATTGTCGGCAGACGTTGCGGGATTAGTCGGGATTGAGGGATGGATCGCCGAGGAGGCGATGAAATTTATTCGGTTAAACAAATGATTTATGGAAGGGGGGGAGGGAGGAGCCGCCTGGAGGGACGGGGCTGAAGGACGTTGCGGTTGCTGTAAGGGCTCGGATTAATATTGATTAGCGAATTTAATGCTTCATTGATTTGTACCTCGCAAATTAATGTTATGCATTATTAATCGAGTCGATTGGGGGGATATCTTACATTAATGTACGGTCGCTAATAAATCATATGTCGGGTGCATAGATCTCTTAGTAATTACTGTAATTATTCGTTTTAATATAGATTGATTCGGTGGATAACGTTGAATATTGACTCTGGAAGCGTGTCGACAGAATAATAAATTTTTACCTTTTCCAGAATTGCGTTAAACTCGGCAAGAAAAAAAAATGGGAAACCGTGCCGACGTAAAAGTGGATACGACAGGTGTAAAAATTTATGAATTGTTAAATTTAGAACGAATTTTCGCGAAAAATCAAATTATTCAAATGTATTTTTGCTCGTTGTTTCCTCTTCTCATTTTACGTTATTAACTCGAGGAGTAAAGTCTTGTCCGGTGAGAGCAAATGAAGCACGTGAATGCGATACATCTAATAATAAACAGTCTAATGGCGAAATTTATAATGCAATAAAAGCGCATATGGGTTAATAAAAACTTTTTTTACCGTGAAATTATCATAGAATATTACAGATTTATAGCCATAGTTAGTGGGTATTATATTACATCGTTCTGAATATATAACATTGAAAAAGCGTCAAAAGTGCCGATCGTAAATGCTGTATTGATTTAATTTTCATTTAAAAATATGAAAGATAAAGTTTTAAATTCGATGGATTAAAAAACCTTTACGTATTGTACGAATATCGAATATGTAAAATGTACATAAAATTTAATGTAGTCAACCTTTGAACTCTCGAATTCATTAACGCTGATACGAGAATAAAATAATTTAATTTTGATTTATATCAGCGATTCAAATATCTTTTTTCATAAAAACTGACGATATCGAACACGAATAATTCACTCGACGAATATTCTCGTTCGATATTTTATTTACCAAAGAATCTCGTCTGCCCTATTCACCGAAAATTCCCAAACCATTAAGATAACAAACGCTCCGCGGAGATTCCCTTAATTACCCCCGAAATCCCAATCGCACGCCTCATTATCTTCGCATCTCCTCCGAGAGCAGGTCCCTCCGAAAAAAAAGAAGAAAAGTTTAATTATTTCCATGCGATCAATCAAGAAATCCGATAAAAGCGATAAAAAAACCCCTCGGCGAGCAAAGGCCGCAAAAAAAAGAGAGAGAGAGAGCCCCTCGTCCCCGTCGCGTCTCCGATTCCGAATTCAAATGAGTCCTCTCTCTCTCGCTCCGTCTCTCCGCGCGTGATTAGAATTCAATAAGCGCGTGACGCGAAATTGATTTTCAATTCGACTCCTCGGCTCGAATGTTAATTCCAGCGACTCCCCGGCAAATCACGCGTGCTAGGCTGCAGCCAAAAAAGAGAGGGAGAGAGAGAGAGAGGGAAAAAAACGAGGTAGAAATCGCGCGCTTTAAATGTTAAACGGATAATTAGGAATCCATCGGCGATTAAAATTCTCGGGACGCTAAGCTTGCGGAAGTAACGGCTCTCTCTGTCTCTCTCTCTCTCCCTCCCGGGGAGGGCTGCAGTGTGCGCCCATATCGATCTACGTTAAGGGCTGATTCATCCCTGACTGGCGAAGGCTGGCCCGTCGTAGTGGTGCTAGCACGGAGCTACCCCCCGGTCATCGACCTTGTCTTGGCCATTTGCTGCTGTTGCTGCTGCTGCGCGGACGTAAGGCCGAGCGAGCGAGCGAGCATTTCTAAGCAACAATGAACGAATTGTGCGTCGAGTGTGTGTATGTACCGGCCGGAAAATACCCCGCCGCCGCCGCCGCCGCTGTTGCTTACGCCCTGCTCTCCACCCGAGTGCCCAAGTAAATTGCCCCGGTTCAATTCCGCGCAGCAGCCGAGGATGAGCAGCCGGCTCGAGATGCTGGCTTCAGAGCTAATTTCGACTATTAGATGCGGTTAATTAAGGATGCGCGCGGGTTATTTGTTGCTCTGTTTATGGAAAATTAGGGAATTTCTGCGGCGGCCCGTCGGAGATGGCTGAACTGCCGAGAGAGATAAAACACCGTTTAAACGTTATATTTAGATGGTTTATTCTGGCTGTATTTTAAATTCGAATGGCAACGTTTGTTCGATTTAAAGGAGGTATACAAGGAGGTACCATTAACTATATTTATAAATGTACAAATTTATTTAATGTATCAAATGTTATGATTGATGTAAATAGATTAAAAGATGTATGCATTCATGTAAAATTTGAAGAAGAAACGCATTATTTATGTTCACCCGTAAATACTTTAGAATCCGAATAAATTCATAAATAACCATTTTAAGATTTCACTGTTTGAATTTTTAATTTTCTATGATTAAAATAAAGTTATTTTTTTAATGTTAACATAAAAATTTAATTAAAATTAATTAAAATAAACAATATCTCAACCCTTTTGCCATAAACACGTAGGTGGTCAATGTATTGTCAAAATATTGTTAATGTAAGTCCCACGTATTGGTAAAAATATTACAATCGTATATGCGATATGTTGGGTTATGTAGATTTGCAAAAATATTGCAAATGCATTGGATAATTATAAGTCCAATTCGTTGCCAATATATTGCTAATATAAATATGCAATACATTGGCTATACTATTTATTTTTAAATAATTTTTTTAATCGGACGTTTCAATGAAAAATCATGTTATTTCAAGATACGAGTAATTTTCCTCGTTTTTCAAAACATTTTTCTACTTTACTATAGACAAAAAAAACTACGCAACGCAGGAAGCTACAGGATTATCGGGCTTAATGTAGGGTAGAACGCTTTAAATATTTAATTTCGACCAACAACGAGCGGACTTTTTTTCCAGGCCTTTTTTTTTTCTAGAAACCGAGCAAGTGCATTTGCGCAAAAAATAACATAGTCGATGCTCCGCCGCTCGACTCTCTCGCACCGACGCCTTATTCATGAAGCTACTCGGCAGCCCCTTGTTTGCATACGCGATGCAAATAAGCGAATGTTATATACTTATCGTAAATACGTAAGTGGATTTATTCCTTGACACGTTAATTTTATAATTTAAAATAATAATATCGGAAATTCAATGTCGGAAATAACAATGTCGGGGATAATATCGCGTTGAGTACACTTTTGCGTTAATCCAATTAGAGGTTCATTTTGAAACTTACATTGAAAATGTAATTCCGCGAATTTGCTCTCGACTTTTACAGGAAGTTATAAAATGTATAACTGAAAGATTGATTTGCCCTACGTTCTAAATTCGAAAATTTGCAGTGCAAGAGTAAAATAAAATTTTCTCTACGTTCATTTTTAAATCGAAAAAAAAAATGGAAAAGAAATCGAGCGGAATCCGATTCCGACCGCTGCCCCGTAAATCACATTTCCCTGCATATTTTACAAGTAGCACACATCCCGGTGTGGTCAGCCGTGAATACTCGCCGACTCGGCTCCTGAAAAAGCCTCTGCAATCGAATGAAAGACACGTTTAAAAGCAGCGTCTACCGGGGTTAAACCGTACCGTCGACGTGTCAGTTCCAAAAAAGAGGTCCGCTAAGAGCGACGCGGATCGATGCCGATGGATGCCGCGCGGCAGCCGGCAAATCAGCGCGACCCAAATCCCTTCCTCTCTCTCTCTCTCTTTTTCGAGAGACAGAGAGAAGCAGCTGGCCGGAGACTAATTTTGCAAATCCTCGAGCTGCCGAGCGGGGAACCGCCGGACAAGAGACTTCGCTTCTTCCTCCTTTGATCCCGGATTACCGACGTCTCCGCTTTCATATATACGTAAACGGCGGCAGCTCCTTTCGAAATACAAGTGTAACTCTGGCCCCGAGGCTGCCGAGACTTCGCGCGTCGAGAGCACTGCTTACTGCGCTGCTTAATCGTCCGCTTCTTTGGGACTTTCGGGGGGACGTTTGGGGTATACGTGTATATTGAAGCGACAAAAATGGTTTACTGTGGTAAAATGACGGTAGAATTATAGTTTTATGACGTTTATTTTGTAAATTGAATTCTGTTTTTTTGAGCTATTGTTTGAAATTAGCGTTATAATTCCAGGAAAATTCTCAACTTTAAAATCTATTGTATCAATCAACAATCGTCAGACAAAGCATACACGACTAGTTCGTTTCCATACAATTCACGAGTTCCAATAAACAATCACCATATCCTTACAACCATCAACAAAAGACTTTCCACCCCGCGAACCTCCCATCGTTTCCACCGAATCGTCCCTCCAAAATTCCCCGCCGATCGTTTCCGCTCCTCAGTGTTCCTCCCCTAAAAAAGAAAGCAGAACTCCGCGCTTCGCAAGGCAAACGTACACGCCTCGGCGGTGCCGCGAACATATCGCCGCCGCCGCAGAGGGGGACACGGAAGAAGAGTCGCGAGCGAGAGAATACCCTGACGCAGCTTCCGCGTCGTCGCCGGGCGCGGAAGGGAGGGACGGACGTAGCAGCTTGGCCCCCTCCCCCCTCCCCGCGGTATTCCCGTGTCCCCGCGGAGGAGGCGCAAGAACGGCGCGCGGCTATGTAAATGCAGATTAGACGAGGCCCCGAAGCCGCCCCATTCAGCGGCCTTCAAAGATGTATCTAATCTCTCCTGCCATCCTCCTCGACTCGAGAGGCTTTGACCGCTTCTTTCTTCCGCGGCGAACGTCGCTGTGGGATGAAGGTTTAAAGCGCGGGCTCGGGGAAAATGGGGGATTGTGTGCGCCCTCGGAGTGGGGAAGGGATTGATTTTTCGTTGCGCATTATGAGTTTTAGGAGATCGGGTTTGGGAGTGATTTTGGATTGTTGGACGCTGTAGTTGGAAAAAGCCTTGTCGGATTTAGAAAGAGCATTGCGTTTTTATTTTCTAAATTTTTTTTTGAAAACTTCGGGCTTCCTTTTTCTCTCTTAAATCGACGCACTTCAGCTTTTTTACCGCGCGGCCACACCGCGGCATCCCCAAAAAAGTAAGAAAACACTGTCAACAGAGCGTTTTTCCAGAAAAGGAGCGAGCCAAAAGAGAAAAACTGCGCGCGCGGCGAAGAACAAGCGACGCGGATAAACACGGAACGCAGAAGGTAGAGGGGGAAGTGAGTGGCGGGGGAAAATAGATTAAAAGAGCAGATGGAAATGGAGAGAAAGAGTGAATTCGACTATACGCGGACTACAATAGCGGCTTTGTTTACCTTTCCTCCCATTTCCGAAGCAAAAGAGCGACAGAAAGGAAACGCCCGAGGCGTGCGCGCGCTCGGATGTCGATCCTCCTCTCTCTCTCTCTCCTCTCTCCCTCTCTCTCCGCACCTCTTTATATTTTAATGCCGCGCGAGGGAGCGCGTACTTACCTCGGGAATGCATTTACTCTCTACCAATCGCAATAAACCCCCGAGTCCGATTCGACCTCCGCCGCCGATGATTGAATTGTCCCCGGCGCGGTAACGGATATATGTGTATACGCGGTGTGCGTAACTTCGCCGCGCGGCGGAATACATCAATTTTTTCTTTGCTCTTTTTGCCGCGTATTTTTCGGCGGCTACTACATGGAGAAAAATTTTCTAGAAAAAATTACAATAGTACATTTTAATTTGATCACAGACTGTAAAAATCCTAAAAAATTACCATTGTTTCTAGTAAATTTTACGAGGTCAATGATAAATTTTGATATTTAGACTTGTAAAATTTACTATGGACATGGTAATTTTTTAGGATTTTTATAGTCTGTGATCAAATTAAAATGTACTATTGTAATTTTTACTGGAAAATTTTTCTCCGTGTATCGTCCGCGGCGGGGATAAAAAGCCCCCTCCCCCACTTTGGGCGCGCGAAGCGAAGCTTTATTTCCGCGCTCGCGACAAATTGCATTGTGTATATTTCAGCGGGGACGGAGTGATTTTTTTTTGTCCCTAATATAAAAGCAGAAGGGGGGAGGGGTGCAATCATTGATGGAGAAACGACGGCGGAGGAAATGGAGTATCGCTTCGGACACAATGGAATGAGATGGGAGGAAAATTATGTGCCTCCCCCCCTCCCCCCCGTTTTAAAAGCGACGCCGTGCCGGTTGCGTGTATATTTTTTCTATCAGCGCTGTATATTGTTTTCGGGTTTTTATAGCTTCGCGGGGATAATTTTTACTACGACGCTTACTTGGTTTTAAATATTTATTGCGTGGATGTGTAAATCCTTTAGACTTTCTATGAATAATTAAGCTTTAATCTTTGTTTCTCGTCGTTAACAATATTAAATTTACGCAAATAAATCCCCACCAAAAAAAAACAGTATTTCGTCATTAATCGCAGAAACGTAGTCGTCGAAGAGTTGACGAAATTCTCGCTTTGTCGTCATTAGAATAGCTTAAAAAATATCGGCTAAGCAAACGGCAGCTACGCTCGCAGTTTCCACCTTTACATACCCGACGCAATCCTCAATATCGACCGCGCGAATCGAGACGAGACACGGAAAGCAAATCGTTCGCGGAGAACTACCGAACAATTAAATATGGATTATCCGCGCTGCCTGCGCCCGCACGCGAATCGGCTCGTTTGTTAATTGGGGAAGGATAAAGAGAGCCGGTTATTAACGACTGTTAGCAGAAAACCCCTTCTTCCCTTCCCCGCGCGCAGGTATTTTGCCAGCCACGTTGGGTTTTTCCGCGCGCGCGGAGAAGAGCAAAGAAGAAGCGCGCGGCCGCAGAGGGAATACGGGATATATACACTCGCGGATAATATAAAAGGAGGATAAAGAAGCGCCGCGGCGAAGTTGCCTGCATAAATTATGGCGCGGCGAGCGATATTCCTGCCCGAGCGCGCGGAGAGAGAAAGAGGGAGAGGGAGAGTTGGAAGCTCTCTCTGCGCCCGATTTATTTATGTCCATTCGAGCGAAGCATACGTTTCCGATGCAGTTTAAATACCGCGGCGTTGAAGGTGTCGGCCGCGCTATTTAGAGTTACCGGGGGCGAAAGTTTTAGTCGGCGCTCGAAAATAGTGGCCGGCCGAAACTTTTGATTAATTTATCCGGTGCCGCGCGCGCGCTTCGGTCGCGAAAGACCTGCAATTAGCCCCGCTTGAATTATTTCGACCGGCGAAATCGGAGCTGCACTTTTCGACGCGCAAAAAAAAGCGAATAATTGCAGAGCCCGCGGGCTTTTTAAAACGGCGAGTCGCTTTTTAAAAGCCCGACAAAAATCTTGAGCGTAATCTTCTTACGCGGAGATTTTTTTTTAAATTTTCAAAAGCGCAATTATTCTCCATATTTGATCCGTTTGCCTCTCTGCCTTTGAATTCCCCCCTTATCTCCCGAGGCCAGGTTCGTGCATGCGTGCATTATTAAGACGCTCGTTTGATGTTCTGTAATTGCGCAATGCTATCGAGGGGATTTTCGCTTTCCCAGCTGTACTAACGATTAAATTTTCGTCGGATTTCAGGCGGATCTGTCCTGCAGAAATACTATGGAGAGCGTCGGAGCCATCTACACGCAGACCAACTTTGTTACTTTAAAATACGTCACGGATAACTGGGGTACGACCAGGAATGGATTCCAGCTCGTTATCACAGCCGTTAAAGATGCCAGTGAGTGACAATTTTGCTTGATAAATTTTTTTGTTTTGGTTTCGCTGAATTCTGTTTTTTTTTTTTTAATTTGAAAAATATTGGTTAAAAATAAAATAATATTGTCACGGATAGTCACTATAATATGAATCACATTATACATTTCCTTGAAATAGACGTAATTATAAGAAATACTTCATATCATCGCTACCAAAACCAACAAAACTCA
Source organism: Ormyrus labotus (assembly GCA_035582975.1). Classification (NCBI taxonomy): domain Eukaryota; kingdom Metazoa; phylum Arthropoda; class Insecta; order Hymenoptera; family Ormyridae; genus Ormyrus; species Ormyrus labotus. The sequence goes on from JAWWEO010014517.1 coordinate 8,776, forward strand.
TCCTCAATGAAAACTTGTTTTTCATATCGAACTCATTCACTTCTGACGCTTTACAAAGAGCGCCCGATAAAATATACCAGGAAAGTTATTACATAACCGTTCCTACGAGCTTCTACGTATTATCGACTGAATGCCAGATGTGTAGGCGAAGACACGTAGGAAGAACATTAATTTACGTGCACGTCTACGGGCGCAAAAAACGCACAAATGATATAAATGTTGAATGTAGCCAGATATAGAACGCGTACAAAAAAGAGCAAAATATTATTGACGCGAGGTTGCGTGGGACGGCATGAGGTTGAATAAATATTTTGACAAAGGATTCTCTCCGCTGATAGATGTAAATAGAAGAGCGATGTAAATAGAAGAAAAATTAAAACGAAGCACGATTTATTTAGATAATAAAGAAGCAGATAAAAAAAGTATTAAATAATCAGTGCATGCAGTGAAATTTCTAAAAAAAAACGTAAACCTCAATCTTCCCCGAAATTATAATCCAGCCAGTCCAAGCGACTTATCCAATTAGTCTAAGCAGATATCCACTTTCCGAACGAGCCTCTCCCCCTGCTGCAACGGCAAAACTACCCCGGAATTTTGTTTCGCCGCCGCTCGCGGGAAAAGGAGAGGCGCGCGTCGTAAAGAAAGGCAGGCAGCCGTGCTCACTTACACAAATGACGCGAAATATTCCTCGTCTCTCGGTCGGCGCGCGGAACATATATACGTGTCCTCTCCCGTGGGAGTGAGCCTCGCAGCGAGAGCCGGAAGCCCAACGAGCGGAGGAGTAGGACTCTCTGCCATCTTCGGGGAATTCCAGCGGCGGAGAAACGATTTACGATGCGCATCCCGACGTGAGAAATCGGTTAGGTTGAACGTTACTGGATTTTATTCCAGGGCCGCCGCCGCTGCCTGGGAGAGAGAGTTTCCGGCGACGTTCTCGCGGCGGCGGCGCCCCTCGGAATCCGGAGAGAGAGAGGCGTTTCGGCGCGGCGCAAACAAGTTTCGTGTTTGCCATGGCGGGCACGTCACTATCAGATATTTTACCGCCGGCCCGGAAATTCGATACGCTTTTCTCGGGGTTTATAAATAAACATTGCCCGCTGGATTTTGAATGCGGTTTCGGCTCTTCGTTGCGCTTAAGCTTGTTTCGGGGTAATTTGGAGGTCGATGAATGGTTGGATCGGATTGTGTTTTGAGACGGTTGTAACGAAATAGTCGGGATTTTTCATTTTGAACTTCCGGTGAAAACGAATGGTTTTCTCGTCCCACCAAACGGTTACAAGAATTTCAAAAAGGGTTACAAAAAAGAAAGCTACAAAATACTTTGCAAGCATAAACTACCTATAACGAAACAATTGCTTAAAAGCGGGTAAAAAACGCGAAACAGTGCCCCGTAATTGCATTTTTCCCGCGCGCGCGCAAAAAAAGAAACGAATCGCCGACTAATTCGCCGATCTTATTTCCGTAATGCAGCGCGGGGCGAGAGGGAGAGAGAGAGAAAAAAGCAGCAGCGGGACGGCGGGGCTTTTTGATTTAGCAGCTCTCCGTGATTTACCACTTTTCTTTGTGCCCGCGGAGAGGAAAATGCGCTGGAAACATTGATTCATGCGCGCCGCGGCCCCGAGACTTCCGTTTCGCCTCTGGGCTCACGTACTTCCGCCTTTCTTTGCATCCCTCGCCCTCCCCCGTTGTTCCCCCCCGCGCGCGCGCCGCGTCTCGTACTTTTCCATTCCTCGCGTCCGCTGCTTCGCAGTCCGTACCAACTCGCTGGCCTATTTTTCCCTGCCATATTCTTTTACGTGCCGTAGCTCCCCCTCTTTCTCTCTCTCTCCGCTCTTTCGCGATACTTTCTCCCTTTGATTTCAATCCGGCTTTTCAGGGCTCGGAGGTGCACGTGTATACGTGTGTGCGGGAGTATCGATGACGATGCTGACGAAAGTAAATCGATTCCTTCGCCTCGTTCTCGCGTTGCATGCCAGGGATATTCCGCGGGCTCTTTCTCTCCGTCCTTTTTTGCTCGGCGGCGGGAAAGCTTATTTTCTCCAGCCCCTGCCGCGCGGAACGGGAATTTACAATGTTTCGGGGTGTCGGATTTTACTTCGAGCCAATTAGATCGCGGGAGGTGAAAGCCGACTGGCGAAATACACCGCACGGTGGGTTTTATTTCGTTACTCGCGGTTTTTACGTTATTTTCGAGGATTTTTAAAGCAGCGCATTTCGTTCGGTCTCGTTCATTAATGCACTTCACTCTCGCGAAGAAAAAATTAACGCTAATTCTTCTTTTACTCGTAACACCGAAGGGATACGCCGAAAGTTTATTTTAAAATATTTGCAAAGTGCGTGGGAACTTCTCTTTTTAGCCGCGTCTCTGCCGAGCTGAAAAATTTGCAAAATTCTGCGAGCATTGTGCGCGCGCTGAAAAATATTTGTCGGAGGTAGAGCACGTAGAAAATTTTCCACCGCCGAAACTTTTTGCATTTAACTTATTCATACGTGACTCCGCAAAATGGCTACACTCCAAGTAAATAAAACCAAAGACAAGCAGGTGTACCATTACACCCTTTTCAACAAAAGCAAGCTGCACCCTCGACACCCTTAGTCCCAAAGCTCCTCCCGAAATAAAAAAGAAAACGGTCCGCGAACCGAGCCACCGCGTTTCCCTCCGAAAAGCGCGCCGGGGAGGGCAAACGAAGAGGGATTACGAAAATGCGGCATTTTCAGGCGGCGGCGCGTGACGACGCGTAGCGCCGCGAGAAAAGACACTTCGCCCGGCCGCGCGATCCCCCTCGAGCAAGTAGTAACGCCCGAGTCGGATCCGGCGGGCCGCAAATCTCCGGCTCCTCGCGCCTCTGCATCACAATTTTCCGAGCGGCGGCCGCCGCCCGGTGATATAACCGGCCGTGTCTCTCTCCCCGCCGCGACGGCGCGCGTAAAGTATATGTACGGTGTACAGCCGCGCGAACAAACGACGGGTGGGCGACGCGATGGAGAAATATACCGCGGAGCTAAACAGCCGCGACGTGCGATTAAGAGAAACGAGGATGCGTGTGCGCGCTCTCTCTCTCGAGTTATCTGGCATTTTTCACAGAGGAGGGGAGGGGCTGCCGGGCGGGCTTGCTTTTAGGTAGATGAAGAGTGTTTTTGTGGCGGTTAATGGGGGAGGGGGTTAAGTTGATAGTCGGTGAGATCGAATTCTTTGTACCTTACGCGTTTCTTACTTATTGTAAAATTGTCAAAGAAAGTTCTTGAATGCTAATTTTTTTGTTAAATTTTTTTGGGTTAGTATTTTTAAATTAAGAAAAACTGTAAAATATTGGTAGATTTTTAACAAATTTTCTGAATTTTTTGAATTTTTCTTAATTTAAAAATACCAAGCCAAAAAAATCTGAATAATAAATTAGCATCAAGGCGGAAAGAGATAAAAATCAAAAATTTTGAGACCTGTTAGATAACAATTCATCTATCGGTTCAGTCTGGAGTTTACGCGAAATTCCTAAACACCAAAGTTTTCAGAAAACACTAATAAAAGAATTCGTTAATTGTTATGTTATTCTGCAAACACCACACTCGTCACAGCACTAACTTTTTAAACTATAACTACCACTTGTCTTGAAAAGTTAAAGATGACTAAAGATGTTCGCACTATATTGTCAGAAACTAAAGGACTCCTCTAGGCAATTAATGCACTTCTTTGTCGAATACTGCCATTAGAAGTTTGTATCAGCATTACTCGAGTAGTATCTGCATCATTAATAAATCTAAAACTTCATAATGCTTTCCTCTATAATAAGAGCAAGCTTGTTGTAGTCCAGCTGCATGATCTGTAAGCCAGCATAACCTCTGTAAATGAAGTAATCCTGCCACATTGTTGGAAAGTGCACACCTTTAACAGCACTTATAAATTATATACACTTTCATAATAATATTTAAAACATAATACTACATTAAAAACACGAAAAAGTAAAGCCTGATGACGGCTAAAGAGAACCTGAAACAAAAAAAATAAAAGTTCTTTTTAGTTTGACAGCTGGAAATAATAATGGAAGTTTAAAATTTACCTGCTCTCTGAAATAGTATTGTGTCCACGAGTATTTTCTTTGAAGAAATTGAATGATTGTAAACTTTGATGAGCGCGCTTATTCGAAATTTCAAAATTGATGTTCTTTTATCAAATTAATGTTTAATAATGTTAAAATAATAATTAAAATATTTTTACAGTAATTTCTTTAGCCACCGTAAATTTTAGTATTTTTGGAAATTTACATTTTAATCCGTAACTTTTGAAGTTTTTTAAATTTGTGCCTGAAAATTTTTTTCTACGTTTTGGATAAAGTATAGAATGAATTAGTCAAATAAAAAATAAATTGAGTTTTGGAACTTTTTTCAGTATATAACCCACTTAAAAAGTTAAGCAACCATCGTTAAGTAAATTTTACCCAGCTTTGCAAGTAAATTTTACCGAATCCAAGGCGCCATCTTTCTTTCTGTCCCTCTCGCAAGTGCGGTGGCTTACTTAATAATTCAGTAAATTTTACTTAAGTCAGAGTCAGGTTCTTTTAAGCAATTTTCACTAGCGATTTTTCTCCGTGCGCTTATTGTATAAATAATAATCATTTTCACGAAGCATTTAAAGCGCCTTTATCTTATACCGGTTGACTTAATCCACTTGTATTTCTGCGGCTCTAGTTACAGTCACCCCTCTAATGCATTGTGCAGATCGTTGTACCGCATTAAATTCCTGGATAACGTCTGCGCGACCATTGTAATCCGCCGTAGTTATGGAATCGATTAGGATTTCTCTGTTATATACACTATGTATGCAGAGTCAAAGGGACAAGACGCATTACCTTAATGCACCTGCGCTCGGCCTGTCTTAGCCTCTAATATCATTGACGCCGCGCGTCGGCGCCGCGAGTTATCGCTCTATTTTCGAAATCGAATTATCGAGAGTACACACTACCGAGGAAAGGATTATAGTCGATATAATTGCAAAATTTTTAATTATCCTCGACGCGTTCGGGAGATTAATCATCGGTGAATTATTTGTCGAACCGCGCGTAACCACCGTTAATATCGTAGCCCCCGGATTAAGCCGCTCATAATAAACTACGGCTTTCGCGCGCGTCACACCGTATGTACAGCAATATCTCCCGGCTCGGGAGTTATTACGCCGGGAGTTAAAGTCGGGACTCGCGCGAGTGGATCAAGTTAGTTCGAATCTTTCCCAGCCCAGGCGGAATTCAACGGGAACTGGCTTGTTTAATAACTCGAAGTTGCTTTTGCAAACTCTCCGTCCGCGCGTGTTTGTCTTTCAGGTTTTTCAGGGCAAATCGCTTTTCAACCTAAGCTAATAGCAAATTTCGACTCAGCAATTCCGTTTAAACTCAAACCCCAAAGTCCTCGACGCTCGAATTTGTCAAAGACTGGACTTTTTTAACCCCCCCCCCCCTGATTTTCCCCCAACGCGGAGCGGAAACTTTCGAGCCCGGCGCTCCGGAGCCTCTCGCCGCTCGAATATCGAGGGGACATAAAGCAGCTCGAGCGAAATTGTTCATTTCAGGTATAGATTGCAGTTTGTACACGTCGCATTAATATGCATAGCTATGCATTAAAGCTCGGGCCTCGATTAAGTTTTGGAGAAACGCTTTCGTAGATTCCCGGGGATATTACGCTCCGACGTCTAATCTCCGCGGCTTAATTGACCCCCTCGGGATTAAAGCGCGGCCGGGAGTTTACCCTCTGACCTCTCTCACTCTTCGGGGGCCGCGCCGCCGTACTGCCGGGGAGAGTAAACGTGTCGCTCCTTTAATATTATTGACACGCAGTAAAGAGCCCGTCAATATTTGCTCTAACTTTCTCGTCATTCAATTTACACTGATATTTGTGGATCTGGGGGGCTCACTTGACTCGCTTAATTAAGTTGCTTTTTATTTCTCGCTGATGTTTGCTCTGCCAATTGCGCAAACAGTCGGATATAATCATATCTTGGAGTACTTTCAGTGTCTGAGTTCAGTTTACTCTTTCGTCCATTCTAAAAGTATTTGTGTTAGCTAAGTTTATATTTCCTGCAATGTGTTTTCAAAAAGTGTCGAGCAACGAAGAATTTTTAAGGGATTCAATAACTTTTATTGCTTCCTCCTAGAGGAAGCTTTGTGATAGTAATTTTTGAGTCGTTCTCAAAACTTCTTATAATTGTATTTTAAGGTCTCAGGAGCAAAAATAAATGGTTTTTTTTAAAAATGTCTGTATGGATGTGTGTGTGTGTGTGTGTGTACGCCTGAATCTCAGCCTCTACTGAGCGGACTTGCATCTTTCACAGTTCATTTTTGCTTTATTATAGAGAAAGCTTTGGAACGGCATTTTTCGTTTTTCATATTTTGACGTAAAAGCACAGGGTTCAGAGAATCCAAAAAAGTAGTTTTTAAAAAATTTCCGGATGTGTGTACGTACGTACATATGTACGTATGTACGTAAGTGATTTTTGAAAATTTTGAAATTTTTAATTTTCTACTTTTGCCAGAAAATATTAATATTTTTTGTTGTATTTTTTTCTTTTTAATTACATTCCATGTTAACTTTAATAAAAAAACATGGTTTTAAGATATTTGTAGTTATTTAAGGAAGATTTGTATCTTACTAAAGTAAGATACATGTTAAATTGGCGTAAATCAAAGAACCTGCTTGAAAATTTAAAAAAATTTTATCGATCAGTTTGGATTTTGTTGCTATTTCAGTTATTTTTCAAAATGTCAAAATTTTAATTTAACGATATTTTTAAACAGTCGTATCATTCCGAAGCTTTGCCATACCGATTTCAAATAGAAAATAGTACCTAGTATTCATTTCCAAAATGTCAGTTCCCCGAGCGTATAAATCCCAAACAGATACTTAGCCCGGCTCAATTCAAACCGATCCGTAATTGAACGGCGTATGCACTCTCGACTCGACGAATTTTTCCGGCACACATCCAATTATCACGGGTAATTATCGAAGCGCAATCAAAACTTTGATTCCCAGCCTTCCGCGGCTCTAAACCTATCTCGTAACGAAATGTGATAACCGCGTGGATAGAGAGAGAGAGAGAGAGACGCGCGCCGTGCATTCCAGCGCGGAAACGTAAATAACAAGGTCGGTCCAGCGACGCGCGGCAAACAAATTGATTACCTCGTTGGGTTTCGCGGTCGGGCCGCTGCAATTTGTCGAGACTCGTCCAATCGCGGCCCCCAAATAAAAATGCCAAATTTTCTCCGTCGTCTCCGACTGCTCTCCATTCCGCTCGGCGGTTTCGATCGCCAGGCGCTCTCGCTGATTCAAAACTCGAGAGCTGTGTGCGCGCGTCTGTGTGTGTGTGTGCGCGGGACGAAGGCCCGAGCACGAAGCTCAGAAATGTTTAATACGAGGCTGGCGCGGCTGAGGCGCGCCAAATTCCACACTTCACCGGGGCCGAGAGCGGCTAGACGTTCCCGGACTGCTGGTAAATAAAGAATTTCGGCCAGGAGGCGAGGACGCGCTCGCGGAGAGATTGCTCGGGTAATAGTTGTTAAGCAGCCCCGTTGCTTTATTCAGGGGATTTATTTCGTTTGGGAGCCGAGGCGGATTGGCCGATTATTTAGTCGAGAGGGGAAAAAGGGGGCGTACTAAATTTTGTGTCGATTAGATGTGGAAAGTCTGTATGTCTTTCGTCGTTTTTTGCTAATATAGGTGTAACAAATTTGGACGGATATTCGTTTTGATCAAAAGTCGGCGATAGTTTTTACTCCGAACATTCTGCAATGAATAAAATTCGAACGACAATTTTCATTTTAACCAGTACTTTTTAGAATTCCATTTACATTTGCACTATACACCGCCTTAAAATCGGCCCTCGTAAAACTCATTTTTACGAGACTTTAACTCATGCAAATGCTAATCCAAATCCAAAGGTTCACTTTTACGGGAGATTTATGGGCTTGACGTTTTTCAAAATGGTTTCCTCATTTGCAAAAAAAGCCTTTCGCAATCTAAATTCTCTCTTTTTTTTTTATACGGCGAGCTTCGACGTGCGCGATCACTTTGTCTTTTGAAAATCTACCCTTTTACGAGCCTTTTACCAGCAAGATCTATTTTTATGGAAAATTTTCGTAAAGCTTTATTCACGCGAAAATATTCTAGCCCCAAAGCCGCCCTTGTTCAAAAAGTTCCCGTTTTTGCGAAAGTTCTTTTAGAGCGTTAAAACGTCCTCGTAAGTGATTTTTCGAGGAGAGAATTTCAATCTCCGACTTTGAAAGACAGGTTGCCTCAAAATACAGCGAGTCTTAGCTTAATCATCGCAAATACAGAAACAGCTTACTTCACGTTTCCCCATCAGTTTTCAATTTATCGAAAACGCCCGTCACTCCTGAAAAAGCTTGCACTTTCGCACCCTAAAAAAACGACTCATCGAGCGCGCAACTCGAATCTCGCTCGTCCGCCGATTTAGGCCACTTCCCGCCACGGCGGCGGCGCCGCGGAACGCCAGCCATTTCCGCGCGGAAAATAGCCAGTCCGCAGTCCGCCTAATACCCGGGGTAAACATCCACTCGGCGACAATGGCATCGCAAAGCCGCGCAGCGGAGCCTCCGAACGAAAAGCAGGCCGCGCGCTCTCTCAGTCAGCTTCTTCCGCGAATGCAATTTCCTCCCCCTCTGCGTCCTTTTACGATTTTTCGCCGCGTATCGATCGGCCCCGCTGCCGATTGGTACGTGCGGCATACGTGCAGAGGCAACGCGTGCGGCTAAAGCCCCGCGTAATAACGGCCGCGCGCGCGCTTCGCTCTCGCTAACCTTTGCCAGCCCCAGCTGCCGGTGGAACGCTCGGGTTAAGAGAATCCGGCTCGGGTTTGCTCCCCCTCTCTCTCTCTGCATTGAGCTGCTGGATGGGGTTAGTGTTCCCTTCTGCGACTCAGCGCTGAACCTCGGTTTGGTGCTGGATGCCACGCTCTCATGGAAGCCCCATTTAGATTACATCACCAAAAAATTTAATAGAATTCTGTATAGTTTACGATTTTTCCGCAAGTACACTACTGAGGCCCTTCGTAAACGGCTCGCGGAGGCGCTATTATTTCCACACCTTGATTATTGCTCAATAGTAATGCTGGATGCCTCTCAGGAAATAAAGACTAGACTTCAAATCCTACAAAATTCCTGTGTGCGATATGTGAAAGGTCTAAAGAGGGATGATCATGTCTCCTCCCACAGGGCAGATTTGTGCTGGTTGCGTACGGATTCTCGCAGGCAGTATTTTCTCTGCCTTCATATGTACAAAATAATTCGTATCGGTCAACCTGAGTATTTACATAAATTTTTTAACAAGACAAAACAAGGTTCTGTGGGGCGAAACATCAGAGAACTCGCGCCCCCCTTAATGCGTACTGAAACTGGTATAAGATCTTTTAAGGTACAGGGCGCCCACTCCTGGAATTCCCTACCTGCCGAGATTAGGAATTTATCCTCTCTCGGTAGGTTTAAGACTGCAATTCGGAGGCATTTCCTCGAACTAGATGGTTTATAAATGTTAAGTTATTATTGTCATGTCCCGCATACACTCTAGTTTTAAGGTATGAATGTATTTATAGTATGAATGAGTTTTGTAAATAGTTATGTGTGTATGTATGGATGTATGTAAATAAATAATGTAAATAGTCTTAGATTATGACTGATAGGTATTCTAGTCATTAAATTAAGTATTTGTAACTGAGAATTTTAATATTACTGTGAGCATCTATGTGATATCACTACACTGAGAAAAAAATTTCATTGAATCAATGAAATCGTTAATCATATATTGACACTTACATATTTAATCATTTAAAATACATTTTTAATTGAATCAAATATGATCTTATTAGGTCAAAGATGATGTTATTGAATTAAAGAATCAAAGAATTGATCAAATGACAAATGTGTTGAAAGAATTAAATATGTAACTATCACTATATGATTACCGGTTTCATTGATTCAATGAAATTTTTTTCTCAGTGTAGTTTTAACAACTTTGACTTACTTATAGTATTACTTAGTTTAAGGATGACTGTGATATCATAATGTGCAATATCTTACAGTATTATTAGTATTAGAATAGCTGCGATGGCTGTGATTTTTATGTGCAATATTTTTCTTTTTATTTTTATTTTTATCTTACTTGACTTGGAATTCTATTTTTACTTATATTTTATTTTTCACTTGCTCACTGTATTTTAAATCTGCTGACTGTATTTTAAAATTTTTTTTTTGTACTCGTTACAAATAAATGAATATCTATCTATCTATCTATCTCTCTCTCGTTGCGAAAGCTATATACCTCGTCGGGGGAGGGGATGCATTTTGCTAAGTTGCCTGCCCTTTTTTGGGCGGATTCTGGGCTTCGTCGGGGTGGTTGCATGTTGTAAGAGGCGAGGGAGGGAAGTTTGCGAGTTTAATGAATAAAAGTTGATAATGGGGTGGAGAATTTCCTGGGAGGGAGTTTATTAGTAATGGAGCGGTCTGAGAAATTATTAACGAAGGATGGTTCTTCTGTTGCTTGTTAACGTTGATGCGAGGTGTGTTTTAAATTTGTTTTATAATTTCGATATCAAAATTCAGTTAAAATTAATATAACCAGTAATAATTAATATTTTAACAAAAAAATTTTTCACTAAAATTCATCCATTTACCAGAAGTTCAATAATCCTCTCATTCCCCAAATCTTACAGCTAAAAGCAACAAAAAATCTGACCTAACGTTGCAGTCTTTCACCACACTGAGAAAAATTTTTTCTAAAAATTACTATTTTAATGGTACTCATGGGACACACTCATATTTTAATAATTTTTACTATATAATTCGTAAATTTTACTATTTTATTTGTAAAATTTGCAAATAATTTGTAAAAATTACAAATACTTTGTAAAATTTACGAAATACCTAGCAAAAATTAATAAAATTCCGGTAAAAATTATTAAAATATGAGTGTGTCCCACGAGTGCTATTAAAAATTTTTCTCAGTGCAATAATTCATTTTAACGCTACAAAGTTAACCGGTTTCACCGCTCATCCCACCAGTTTGCAACCGACTCGAGCGCGTCGCGACGCGAAAAATTGACTAAAAACATCGCGAAAGTCTCCAAGCGGCGCGCAGTCGGCGTCCAAAGCCAAGGCTCCCGTTGACGAAGTCCCGTCCACTCAAAGTAATCCCCCGCCCAGGTGCAGAATCAGCCCGGAATGCTCGCCGGGATTCCGCGCGCTTCGCGCGGAGCCGGCTCCTCGCGTTGCCCGAGGAGCATCGTGCAAATGCGCAAACGCATTATTTGCTCGCGCGCGGTCCACCTTCTCCCCCCCCCCCCCGCTCCTTCCGCGTTGTGATTTATCTCTGGCGAGCAACTGCGCGCGGGCATCCATATGGAAATGCGAGCCGGGGCTTTCGTCCTCTTTAGACGCGGACAGTGCCGGCGGTCCCGCTGTCTTGTTCTAATTGTGGCTGATGGCTGCAGGCTGTACTGTTGGGGGGCCGAGTTTCGGGGGAGAGGGATTGAGCGATTTACTCTTAATTATGGCGTGGGGTGCTGTGGTCGAGGGGGGTTTTCTTCGGAAGTTTGCCGCTTACTGATGGGTGAAAATTAGCTTTCTGGGAAAAAGTTTGGGCGATACGAGTATTATTTCTTTCCCTCGGTGAGATTTCGCGAGGTTTTGGCTGGCAATTCTTTCTGAAAATTATTCGAATCCGCTTATGAGTTTGTCGAAATTGATATTTAAGATATCTGCATTCGCGTTTTGTAGAAGAAATTGCTTAGTTCAAATAATAATAGTTCAATTTACCTTCATTCTCTTTAATACTTACAAACTATACTTCCAGCGTTCTCTTCCTACCTTAATCATAACTTTATTTTCATTTCGGCATTACAATTTTGTTTTTCAGCTTATTCGAAACGCAATAAATGCGAACGCAAAACTTTTTCGCGCAAACATATTACTCCCCTCGAACAAGCGAATATTCAGCTTAATTCGCAGAGCCGACAGTTTCAAAGAAATTCATCAAACCGTCAGGCTGGAAATCAAAATCCCTTCGTAAATTCGCGCGCCGCGCCTCCCGGCCGAAGCACGAACATTTATTATCCCTATAACTCGCTAATCAGATTACACTCTCGCCAGCGGCAGCAGCAGCGGCAGCATTTCGCGCGAACTTTGCTTATCCCCATATATTTTTGCGGCAGCCGCGGAACTTTTAAATTGGAATACATAGTCGCGCGCGAGGAGAGCTTAAAGCGCACCTCGGCGCGGCGCAAAAGCAAGCCCCGTATACCCGCCGCATAATAAACCGTCATCAAGCCCTCCTAAAACTCCCGGTTATTCAGCTCATCGAGAGAGAGAGAGCCCCGAGTCCGACGCCGCGCGAGCAATGACAATGAAAACGAACTCGGCCCCGCCGCTCCGAAATTTACGCGGCAAAGTTTCATTTACACGGCCGGCACTTTGCGAAATATTTCAGCGGAGGAACAATCGAGGAGGGGAACGGGGGGGATGGCAGTTCGACCGAGGCAAAACTGCCGCTCGCAGTTCCAATGAAACGCGGGGGAGGAGGGGGGGAGGGAGGCCCCTCCGAAATTTACCGGCGGCAATAAAACGAGCGAGCCGCGCGCGGCTCGCGCGGAAATCTCCCCCCGCCGTTCAAGGAGAGGGGAGAGGGGCAATTGTCGTCATTAACATCGTTAGCCTCGTCATCGGCGTCATTACGCTAATCGGGCCGTCTTGCGCCCGACATGCGAGGCGGGCTTCGGCACGCACGCGGCGGCTCCGGTACGAGCTGCTGGAGGAGATACTCGTTTCGCCGGTCGTGCGTGTGTGCCCGATTTGCGATGAAGGTCGTGTGTGTGTGTGTGGGCGCGCGTGTTTTTCGATTTCGGCGCGGCGGGGAGTCACGGACGCACGGTTTGCTTTGCTGACTGCCGACACTCGGCGGATGATGGACGGATGATTCGCTGATTTTTCTTGTTAACGAATTTAGTTCGCTGATTGGGTAATGATGTCTTGACGTGCGACTGAAACGTTGGTACGTGAACGCTTCTGCAATACCTTCCTTCGATTGGATAATCAAAATCCTGATGTATTTTTTTTAATTTTTTAACGCGAGCGTTAAATAAACCTCAAATCAATGAATTACCTTCTAAAACTTTAAAAACCCATCCAAAATCCTTTCGTCAACAATCAAACGCATCCCGCGCTTCACCCGATCCATCACCAACCCTCGTCACCCCCTCCTCGTCGCCGCCGCAGTCGTCGAAATAGCGGTCAATCCGACGAATAAACAGAAACATCGCGATTTCGGCAACGGCGCGGGGCAGCGACCATTAAAATCGTCGCGCGCTCCAGGCGACTAACAGCCTCGGGGGAGGGGGGCGAGTTTGCTCTTTCGAAGCGTCGGCGAATCGAAAATAATGAAGTCCCGGCGTTATCCGCGGTCGCGCGCGCGAGAGAGAGGAGTAATTATATTCGCGCGCGTATATACATATAATCGCGGAAGGGTGCTCGAGCTCTCGAGACCTCTTAGTATAGGCAATTATCCGCGGGGAGATGGGAATGAAGGTCCGTATTAAATATTCGCTTTGCGCTTTTAACGGGCTTTTAATAAACGTGTATTGATGAAAGGCCGGACTTTTTACCCGGCCGCGATTATTGGCCGGAGGCGCGGGAGGGGGGTAAACAATGGGGGTTTATTATGTGGCTCTCTCGGCGGGTGTTTAATCTTCGCGATTGTCGTTTTGGGTGGAAATGCTGATCGATCGGGAGGTTATTATTTTACGGATTTTACGATCGTTCGAACCAGATTGTTTCGGGCGCGGGAGTTGGTGGATGATAATCTGGAAAAACGGTAATTTATCGTTCTTTATTGTTAGACGTCGCTTTGAAAAAAGAAACTATACGACACTTCCGGCTTTCGGCTATGTAAATTTGTAGAAGTTGTGTATTAAACCTGAATAATATTTTTATTAAAAAATAAAATACAAAATTATAATGTCAATAAAATGTATCGTATATAAGAATAGACAGAAGAGTATCAGCTACTTTTACTTATAGAGACATCGTTGAGCTAACTCAATTTCATTCGATCAATTCATAGTAGACGTGGAGTCTAAAAGTATTGATTATCTACTTTCCAAGCTGGAGTTTTCGAAGAAACCAATATAGAAGACTCGACTCACCAATTATCGTTCTCTTCTAGTAGGGTAGAGAAATTTGTTGTGACATTTTCCATGTTTATAAAGGCACTTTTGCCTTAAAAAAAATGTATCATGTAATTTGTACGTATATATGAATGTAAAATAAATTAATGGAATTTCATATTTTTACAATATTAAAACTCGAAAGTTTCTTTCGTATTTAATATTTATAATTCCATTTAATCGTATAAATGAATTATAAAATGTACAAGGAAAAACTTTCATTATTCCTTAGAATAAACTTTTTCTCGAACCGGTGACTTCTGAAAAATACACGTACACTCTATTCCGACAATAGTTTATACTTTCGAGCAACAAAGAAACTTGGAATTATTTTTTCCTAAACCAAGAAAACCGCCAACTTACACGCTATAAGTTGATTAATGCTTACTTCCAATGCAAAAACATTACTTATTCCTTCTTCTCGATATTCTATTTAAAAAAAAAAAAGAAAAAAAAAAGAAAGTTGTTCGTCAGCACCCAAACGCAAAACGCAATATCCCCCACGTCGTTCAACGCGTCTCATAATCCCCTCATAACCCTCGTCAGAGCTCGCCGAGAACTGATTACGAACCTAATATCTGTTACAGAGCACGTCTGCAAGGATTTCCGGTGCACTCTGAAGGAATTCTGCATCGACGACGGCCTCGTTTGCGACGGCATCAGTCACTGCGAAGACGGATCCGACGAGGCGAGCGTCTGCAGTGAGTATCGCGCTCTATATAACTTCTGCCTCCTCGTTTTTTACCTCCCTCCTTCCCTTCTCCTGCGATTGACGTCGAAAGTAATCGCTGCACGTGCCTTTCTGGCCATTGACCGGCGCCGCGCCGTGTAATTAAATCTAACCGTTTCCAACTTAAAACGATTCGATCGACTTTATTTTTTTTTGTTAAATTATTAATTAGCTCGCGCGGAGATTTAAAGGGGATCGAGCCGTTTAACTTTGATCGTTTTAATTACGCGTTCGAATCGAATAGGCGCGTGTGACGTTTTACGAAAGTTGCCCTGGATTCTTAAGCCTTTGAAATGTTTCGTAACAGAAGTGCCGTTTGTGCTTGACGTATTTCTGCCGATGACGATGAGATGTAAAGGCTGACGGTTATTGCAAATTGAATGAAAGTTGGATAAAGGAGAGTATTTTCAAAAGATGTAAATAAGCTTTATTCGTTACATTTTTACTAATGCTAATATACTGATTTACAACGATTTTTAAAAGCTCTGATTTTCAGTCTGCAAGTAACTTAACAAGTAAAAATTTAGCCTAAATAATCGTCTTTCGAAAATCAAACGATCGAATCCTCGTAGTCCTCCGGGCACTTGCAGCACGTTTTCCTGCACATCCAAGCGACCACGTCCACCAACCCAGTCAGAATGGCACTTATGCAATCAAATATAAATAGGCACATCGTCGAAAGCGCCTTTTCTATACGGCGCAGCGGCGGCCCGTTAATAAAAAGCTTCACAAAACTCGTCGCGCCAACGGCTCGGCCGACCTCATTGCCACGCCGTTCGCCCTACAAAGGAAAACACGTGTGCGTCAATTGAAAAAAAAAGCCTTCGGAGCTGTTTGACTGGAAAGAAAAGAAAAAAATAATAATAACTAAATCACGGCTTTACCTTCTGAAAACTAATATGTACACGTTTTAATACCTCTCCGCCGGAGCCTCGCTCGATATTATAAGCCGCGCGCGTTGAATGAGAAACTGCCGGTGGAAACGGCGCGAGGCGGCATCCGCTCTTGAATTTAACACCTGTCCGAGGTATCAATTCGTACGGACTTGTTTATTGACAGTTCATTCGCGGGCGCGCGCTTCTCTCCCTCGGAAGGTTAATTAAATTTCCCACTCTGACCTTCCGAGTCGTTTCGCGCCGACACGAGGAAAGTATGCCTTTGTAACTCGCCCCGCTGAAGTGGAGCCGTTCTCTGTGGAAGTAAAGCTCTCTTGTTTTCGATTGACGGTTTATCTTCAGGTTCATCATCGATGTAAAGGACTGCTGAAAGAGCTTCGACGTGCATTGAATTATTATTTCGATTTTTTCTTTTTTTTTAACGTTCTTAATTGTTCTTTGTATTTTAAACTTTAGAGGGCCGGGATTTCATATTGCCCTTAGAAAAGTGGTATAAAAGTTATCTTATATCATCAATTGGTCGTGTTAAAAGTTTCGATCAAGGGTTGCGCCAGTATACTGTTTTTCCGGCCCAGAAGGGAGCAGCACATGTTAAAAATTTCAAGTTCGAAAAAAATACTATTTTTGATACTAGATTGCCTTTATTTTGTTATAAAACCATGATGGGTGTTAAATTATACATTTATTTAAGTATTTAACTTATTTTGTACAAAATTAAGAGTTTATTTAAATAATTATTTAAATATTATTTAACTAATTATAATATTATTTAACTTTATTATTTATTAGTTATTATGTTAAAAACTCAGAATAATATCGAAAATATGAATACTTTAAACTAAAAATAGTAATTAAACAAGTTTAATGTCGTATGCGCCAGTATACTGGTTTTCCGGCCCTCTAAAGGTTAAATAAAAACTATTTATTACAGTCTCAAAAGCGTTCTTACGTTATCTAATTCCTAAGTTTTAAAAATTGCTTAACAAACTAAAACCTGCTTCTTCAGCAACAAAAACAGCGCGACGCTAAAAAAAAAATAATTTCCTCCCCCAAACAACGCAACTCAGCCTCACCGTACAAACGAACGTGTCGCTCTCGCGGTGATACCCCCGAAATATATCTCTCTGCGGCCGGCCGCGTCCGATAAGTCTCTCCTCTGACGCCGTTGAATTTTCAGACATGAAGACGTCGACGATCCTGGGGATAGAGAGCACCTGGTTCGCGGTGCTGATGGTCTGCATGTTCTTGGCCACGGCGGGCCTCGTCACAGCTGGGGTCCTCTGCTTCTACAGGCAGCGCGTGACAACGCCGAGGCATCGGCACAACGCCCACAACGCCCAGAGACATCCGCCCGTCAGCTATCCGCGTGAGTATTCCTGGCGAATTTATGTGTATTATATCCTCGGTGCTCGCTCGGACGCGCGCCGCGGGGATTTCGTTCTCTGTGTGCTCCCGATGATTCGTTTTGTTTTTTTGGGGAGCTTACGTTTGTTCGAAATTTAATGCCCTTTTGGGCAAAGTGCAATTTTGGTTTTTAAGCCGAGCGAGCATATTTTACACGGGATCCAGTCTAATTTAGAGGCAGAGGCCGAACTTTTGGTAAATAGATATTAGAAAAAAGCTGCAAGTTAGATTTTATTTGTTTATTCATAATACAACGCGATTCCAAATCCGAAGCATATTATACATTTCATTAATCAAGCACTTTTCATCCTTGGTGGAAGTAATTTAAATACAGGGATAGATTCTATCTTCACTGAGAAAAAAATATAGTCGAACCAACGAATTCCCGCTGTTAAGTATGAGCAACGAATTCGCTCTGTTAATTTAA
>JAWWEO010014528.1:0-26440 GCA_035582975.1 Ormyrus labotus
TCATCGCTAGGCTAAGGAGAGACATATGTGTCAGTTTGGGTGAAATCTGTCACCCGGATGTCATATACTCTCCTTGTAAAATTAAAAACCATTTACGACCCATAATCCACCTCCGATCTTCAAAGCTAAACGACACGATCGCAATTATAAAAATGAAAATGAAGTCGTTCAACTTTCCCGACGGCGCTCTCGCGAATCAAGAGACAAGAACACAATGACCGCGCGACGAGGCAAGCCGGAAGCCCGCGTAACAGGTGTGCGACTCCGTCGGCCCGTCGGCTCCTTCTCGCGACTCGTTAATCCCGCGTCGGGTAACGAAGAGGAGGAGAAGCCTCGAGGGCCAAGCCGTGTCGTTGGCATCGCCGATACGCGTACCTTGCGTAACAGGCATTGTGCGCTGCCGCCGCCGTCGCTGCAGCTGGAAATAGTCGTCGCGATCTCGGAAAATCTCGGGCCGAAAGAGTAAAGAGGGGACGGGAATATGTTCGCGGCTGCCGTGGAGTGAAGCTTCACTTCACTTTTATGCGCGCTGTTTCGGGGTGTCGGGTTTCCGGTTCGCTTGCGGGAAAATGGAATTTGAAATGAGTTACTTTGGAGTTAAGTGGCTGTCGATGGGGCCGGGGATTTTTTCATTAGGGGATATATTGAACCGTGAATTGAACGTAAGGTCTGAATTTAAGTTTTTAATGTTTCTAATTTAATTTTTGTGAAGTTAAAAATATTTGTAGGAAAAATTATTGATGCTCTTACGAAAATAATTGGATACTGTTAAATGTAGAAATCTCATGTTGCACAGATTATAACAATAATTTATGTAGAATTTATTGTATTTATATTAAATAAAAAGAACAACAAGAAGTAAAATTCATTTTTTTACGTTTTTTTTTTTAATGTATGTTTTTTATACCAGCATATAATTCTGTTCTAAAGTTAATTTGTGAAACTTCCGCAAACAATTCTTGACCTAACTTCAAAAAAATTTAATACAGAATATTAACAAAGTTCCGCGTAGAATAACTCGCGGCTTCGAAATAACCGTTTAATTACCCTAAAAGAAGTTTATCTAAAAAGCACAAACAAACTTATCTAGAATTGCCAATACCGACGTTGGGTGACCTGTCCGAGGTCACGTTGCTAGCGCAGCGTCTGCACAGGACCTATAATCCCTCAAAGCTGAATCTCACTTATACGGACATCTGTAATTTGGACACGATCGAGGTCAACCTTGTTCCCGAGAAAAAGGGAATTTTCCTTAAACACGTCGAGTACCAAGTAACCAGCAAAGTAAGTCTGCTCGTTGAGTGTATTAACTTGTACGGAGTTTGATTAAGGCCTTTTTTTCCTACTTTATTTCCAATGATTGTCTCAAGTACTTTTGAAGAAAGTTTAAAAGTTTCGACGATGGATCTATTTTTAAGATGAAACGTAATTTGAACTTTTTTTTCAAAGTTTCTAGGTAGTTAAAGCGTAATTCATGTAAAGTGATTTCGAGTTCGTTAACTATTCTTATTACAGAGTTCATCTATTACTTTGTCGCACGAATTCGTTGAGAAAAAGGACTATTTTTTCCATATTTTATTTTTTTTATGAAAGATAATTATAACAATATAATGTAATTATTATAAAGCCTGACTCAGATGATGTGAAATTACAGAACTAAAATTTAAAAGACATAAAAGGACGTAAAAGATGTGCAACAATTTACGTCATAATTTAGGTCATTTTGAGCCTAAAAATCTTTAATCGTCAAACTTTATTTTTCAGAGGTTTAACTCCGTGGTCTACAGGCGATACAATGATTTCGTATCGCTGCACGAGCTACTCCTAGCAAGATTCCCATACAGGTTAATACCAAAACTACCACCAAAGAAAATCGTCGGAGGTAAGAACGAAAAAATCAAAAAATTCAACCCTCTATAACAATATCCTACAACAATTCCCAACGATTCCCCTTGCAGCCGACTCGCAATTCCTGGAGGAAAGAAGGCGCTCCCTCCTGCGCTTCCTCACCCTGATAGCCCGCCACCCGATGGTCAGCGAGGACCCGATCGTCCAGTTCTTCTTCACCTACACGGGCGAGGAGACGCAGCACAAGATACGCGAGGTGTTCCGCCGCGTGCCCGACGAGTTCGCGACCTCGGAGCTGTCGGGTCGCGCGAAGGAGCTCGTGCCGCCGGAGACGCTCACGGAGTTCGGCAACGCCAGGGACCAGATCCGCGTCATTCTCCTGGGCATCTCCAGGCTGAAGACCATCGCCGACAATCTCGCGACCAGGTCGCACACCTACGCCACCGACATGGCGGAGTTCGGCCTGCAGCTCAATAATCTCGCCAACGAGTCGCACACCACGACGGCCTGGGCCACGGGGGGCTCGACCATTTGGCAGGACATGAAGAGGGGCTTTCATATTATTTCCAAGTGAGTTTTGCAGAATGTTTTATCAGCGTAATATATACGGTATGCGAAAAATGGTAAAAAGCTGTTAATAAACGCGTTTGAAGATTTTCTTTGTGGGGCCTTAATGAATTATTAAAATTTAATTAAGGCTAATTTACGTCTTGTTTCAGTGTCGAAATCAGACGTGTGATAAGTTAATTACTCGATTGTTGTTATTAAAAAATGATACAGTTTTTCTTGTCAATTAAGTAATGAGTCAAAATAAATGTGCAAACACATTGAGCAACGAGACAATCAAGTTTTTTCTTCCAAGATGATTCCTAAAGTTTTTCCACGACGTAATTGCGAAGAAAGACAAAACAAAAATTGTTTTCAAAACAAAATTCAAAACCAGTTAAAATATCCAGAGTTATTCAATTGACATTATATAAAAGATGATACATTACTTTGAGAAGACTTTCATGCCAATAAAATAAAGTGTTTATCGTTAACGTTGCGTTTCAGAGAATTTAATCTACTCTCTTCGAGGGCGACGCATCAGGCCGTAAGAGAAGAGACTACCGTGTGCGAGAGATTGAACCTTCTTTTGGATCTTTTGATAGCCCACAGATCGCTCTGCGAAAGGCATGAACGAGGAGTCAGTGCAGATCATCAAAGAGCCTTATCTACGATGTTGGCCTTGAAAAAGCGGCAAATGCAAGGAGTCATTCGTGGCACAGACGTTAGTATTATTGTATATTTTGATTATTTTTTTTTTTTGGCAAATTCGATTATTTTAAGTAATCATTTTCAACTATTATTATGATCTGTCAAATATTAAAGACTGATGATAGAAAATGATGTAGAATCTTTTTAAAAAGTACTGAAAGAGTGCATAAATTGATTACAGGCTGATACAGTGGAGCATTTGGAAAATAAAATGGTTGCACAAGAATCTGTGATAGCCAATGTTGAACTGAGGAACCTGTTTTCTCTTCACTGCCTTCATATGGAAACACAATTAGTCCACGCACATTTAGAAATATTGGCCAATGTTTTACAAAGTCTTGTCACCGTTCAAATACGTGGCCATTCAGAGGTAAGATTCTATTTCATTTTTTAATTCAAGCATATATTTTTAAAGAATTTTATAATAAGACGACAATTTTCATTTTTAGTTGGCTGAAGTTTGGAAATCAATCGAACCAACAATAACAAAATGCTTGCCTGAAAAAACGTCAGGTGGTTCCAACGGCGTTTCTTAGCAAAAAGGAATTTACCAATTCTGCCTGAAGTATTGTCTTCCTGATTACAAATCCGAATTAACAGATGATTTATAAGATATTAAAAATTAGAAAATACTCAATGATTTATTGAATTTTTTTCTAAGGTGTTAAACCGTATTTGAAAAAAAAATCTTCAAAATTTTATTTTTAGTGCAACGAATTTTAGAAATAAATTTTAAAGATTGTTATAGAGAAAAATTTGCCTAATAATGATATAATCTACAAATGAACGAAAAAGTGCCTTGTAATCTACGCCAATGTAAATATTGTAGATTGAGACATGTATTTGTATATTAAGCAAAAAGTCTTAATCAGAAAAGTCATTAGAGACTCATGCAATAATGTGCTTTGTACGATATAAATATTTAGTTAATAATACGCAAAACGCAATTGCATTCAACGATTAAATATTCTTAAACATTCCTGAAGTACTTAATCGATAATTGTTGATACTTCAATTCGACGAAAACAAAAAAGTGCCGAATAGATGTTTGAAGTAATAAACTTTTAATATTACATACAAAATTAGAATTGACAAAATAAATGTAATTTTTTAATGCCACATATATTATAAGAGAAGTGTTTATTTATAGTAATAATCAGATGATTGTTAATAATTTTTATAAAACGGTAAGCTAAATTTTATTCAGAAGCTGCATACAGATATATCATTCAATATGTACATAAGATAATAAATATTTTAAAATTAATTAATCTTTACAAAAATATAATATGTTTAAAATATAAAAAGAAATATTTTTCACAACGATTGAATAACTATTGCATAATATTTTATTGTAAATAGTTATGTACGTTACATTTTTAATAATTCGTTTTTCATTATTGTATGGTAGCCATAAATAAATATAAAATAATTTTTATCACGCATTTGTTTCTTATTCATAATTAATTATTTCTAATTAAATATCCTATATTGCAAGTCCACAGGTACAAGTAATTAAAATTGTGGAAGTTAAACTGAATGTTCACTTATGTCAAGATTCAAAATGAATTCCTTTGAAACAAAACTGTTTGAAAATTTATTTGGAAGTTTTTATTAGAATTTGTTTATTATATGTTAATTCAGAACAGAGATTTATATAGCGTACAATATAAAAATAGCAGAAAAAATATATATATCAAAATATTGTTGATGTATTTCTGGATATCTGATGTGCTGGTTTGATGTTTCTTTGCTGGCTGTCGAAAACGGACTGACGAGAGGCTGAAAATTTTCCATAGGTCCCCGTAAACGAAAGTGGTAGTAAAATTTTCAGACCAAAGCAGGTTGCCTGGAATTTTCCCAATTTTTCGGCAGTGAGGTATTGGCGTGCAAGATGCGCATTATTTCAACAGTTTTGCTGCCCGGGCTGGGGAAGCCCCATGTAATAATGAAGGACCTTGCTGCGTTCCAAACAAGAGCCTTGAATGAAGGGAATGAAAGAACCGTAAATTCTATGTGAAATTAAGCAGCCGATTAAATATTGGCTAAATTATTAGTCATGCGATTCCAAAAATG
The DNA here is from genome assembly GCA_035582975.1 of Ormyrus labotus. Classification (NCBI taxonomy): domain Eukaryota; kingdom Metazoa; phylum Arthropoda; class Insecta; order Hymenoptera; family Ormyridae; genus Ormyrus; species Ormyrus labotus. The sequence continues at coordinate 5,182 of JAWWEO010014528.1, forward strand.
ACAAGGAATGCAAAGCATAAAAAATAAAAAAATTTAGAAACTAAGGAGTTTTACTCTGTTACGTATTAAGTTAGACAAATAAAGATAATTGTCGCCTTCGGCCCGCGAATTCTGGCGTCTCCAAGGCAGTCAATAGATGAACCGTCGAAGGGGAGGTTGCACCCCTTTATACCAGGGACTCCCCTCTTCGAAATAGGCAGCGGGCGATCCTCGGCCAGGACACATTGGATGATTTTAAAATTCAAGAGAACTTTTTGTCATGAAATCAACTATCATTTTCGATTCTAATCTGTCGACATTTTCAAAGTTTCTAATGTATAAATTTTCACTTACACAATAAACGGACTGTTAACTAAATCCCAGCTAATTTTATTTTCATCATCTACATACCTGCTGATCTAGCTAAATTTTGAAAAAAGAGCTGTTCATCTTTTTTCGATAATAATGAAGGCGCTGAAAATAATGTAAAAAATATTCTTTGTCGATGTTAACGGCGTTAAGATATATTCTGTTACTGACATTATTGTGTAGTTTACGCTGCTTTATTGAATATTAATGAATTACCTAAATTTAGTTGATTTAGGTAAAGAAAGTTGGTTTATGAATAAAATGAACAAACTAAATGGTTTATAAGTAAACTATAGACTAGTTCTATTACGTAGCTGTTCCTTCCTTGCGCGTTACCTGAATGTTCGAAACTTCGAAAGGGCGTTGCAAAAAATAGTTTGGGGGAAAAGGTTCCTTTTAATCTTTCGGATTTTACAGATAGAGTGTCTTGAAATAACATCTGGCAAAATTTATGACGGTACAGATTGAATCATCAACTGTTTTGTATGAAATATACATTACAAAATTAGTTAAAAATTAAGGAACGTATTCAATATTCATAACATCGCGATATTTAATTTTTTTTGTTAATTGAAAAAATTAAATTGAGAATATAAAATGTGCAAATCAAAATTGTATATAATTTTCTTTTGGTTTACATAAACATAAGACGTGGTAGTTTTAAGCATATTTATGTTTCTAGCAAATTAATTAAATTTATCTAAACTATGATAATTATGAATTACTTTGTGTATTGATCGTAATATGTACTAAGGCTAAAATTCGTAACGAAAGTACTTAAAAATTTTTAGTTTTATTATGAATGGATTCAAATTGATTATTATTCTGTATGTAATTTCGTGGTAGTTTGAGATTTCTTTATGAATTACTGGTTGAATTTTCAATTAAATCGCGATGGATTTAATTTTGTTTTTATTTACAAGATTATTTTTAGTTAACGTATTCCAATAATTAGTCAAAAATAACTTTTTAATCATTATTTTACGTTAATAAATTAAATTAAAAAAATATAAAAATTGTAGAAATGTGCGCCACAACACGTCATAGCGTGCAATACACGTGCTTTATTCGTCTGTGCGAGACTGTGACGTTTGTCGATCGTTTCTCGTTTCAATCGTTTCTTTTACTACCTTTCCTCAAGAATTACACTTTTACTGGGTCTTTACTGTACAATACACTCCACGCTGAAACAAAAATCAACCAAATAAACAATTAAAATGACAGTCAGTTTCTCATTCTGCTCGTCCCGTAACCGTTCCCTTGAGTTTCCTATTTCATCCGCGTTACCAGCAGCGCCTAGGAATGCGCGCGTACGTGTCAAAATCATTGACGAAAAACTTTTCTAATTTTTTTATCTCTCGCAAATGTATTAATCAACAAACGAGAAAAAGTACTGCAGTATTATCGGACGAGTCTCACTTAAAATAGTCAAAGCGCAACTGTACAGATTTTTTGTTAAGCTACAGTTAAAATTCATCATCGGCCAAGTTTACTTAGAGCCCAGAGAGGATGGTGGGGGAACAGTCGAGCTACGATCACTTGCGGAGTATAAAAAGCGGGCAGAACTCGCGCGCGCTTCAATACAGACAGAACTATTAACCAGAGGTTATGCGAGAGAGCGAGCGCTAGCAGCAGTCGTGTCTTTGTGTACATTCGTGAAGAGAGCAGAAAAGACCTGCGGAGAATCCCATTAGGGAGGAAAGGACCGTAGAACGTAGTGACCGACCACTTTAGTGATATTTTCTAGGAAAAAGAAAGCAAAAGAAAGTTTGACAGATTCGAATCTACTTCCTTCTCTTCCGAGTTATTTTTCAGTCCGTGCTAAATGCTGAGCAATGAGCGCCTTTATCGAGCAACTAATGCGATGCCAAGTATGTAAAATGGCCGCAGCTCCGCTCTAATCTACCTTTTTCTACTAGCCCGAATCATTATTCCTGAAGTCGCAAGAGAACAGCGAGTAAGCAATTTTCAGGATCTAAAGGAAACAAAAAGAACGAACATCAACCCCTAACCTCACTTTCTCTCCCTCAACCCCGTGCTGATGAATGCACGTCCCTCTCCCTTTCTCCGCGCTGTGATATAAACCCAACCTCAACTCGACTCGGACGCACACAAAGGCACAACAGCAGCACTGTACGTGAGGTTCTTCCGTCTCTCTTGCTCAAGTATCAACTGCGAATCTATATATATGTATATATATCCAAGAATAGTATAGGTAGTGCTGTACACGTGCGTATGTATACGTGTAACGTCGCAGAAGCAACAGTAGTATTAGTGCAGAGAGCAGCAGCAGCAGCAGCAGTAGCAGCAGTTTTCGCAGTCGCTGGTTAGCAGTGTCGTGTGGTGCCCTGTGCCGTCGTCGTGGGCGCCTGGAGGAAGGTGGCGAAGAAGTATCTCCCGAGTGGTGGTGAATTCATCAACGACGACGACGGCAGCGAAGACGACGACGGTCGCTCGGCTTTTATTTTCTCGTCCTCGGCTTGAGGGGGGAAAAGCACGAGCGGAGAGAAAGAGACGGACGCTGTGTACGTTACTACGCGAGGAGCGCGCGCGCGTGTGTTGCACTCTCGGGGCTTTCTCGTCGGCGAGCTGAGCTTAGCCAAGGAGCCATGAGCGAGGACAGGAGCGATGAGGATTCAATTATGGACCTCTGGTACTCAAACTGGGAGCAACAGTGCGTCGAGGCCATCGAGACTGAGCCAGACTACGAGGGACAGCTGCACAACGAGAGGGAACTCTACTCACAGCAGATATGGTCGAGTTTTCAGACGACCGCCACCGCCATCGCCCAGCTTTACAAAGGCGAGTCTTTATGCTCTTGTTTTTACTCCTCCTTGTAGCCTTTCTTTTGACCTTCTATATTGCAACCTCTCAGAGTTCGTTTTGCACAGATAATGACTCTGCTTTTGTGCCTGAAATGTGTTGTAATCCACTGATAGTGGAGTCTGAACAAGTGTGGTTTGATCATCAATCTTCAATTTAACCATTTTTAATTTAGTTTTAGTTGAGAATTTCGCTTCTTCGTTTAATGAGAATGAAATTAGTAATTTAGAAAAATTAGGGTGGGCTTATATCAATATTTTATGTGCTTTGAAGATAGAATTTTAGTTGCATTACTTAAGGAAGACTTGGCTAGTCACATTAGGTTGGGTTATAATGTAGTGTTTGATCTTTCCTTTTTTATTGACTCAAAAGTAAAATATAACTATTCATTAATATTTGCCGATAAGAATAGAATGACAATTTTAAATCATGAAATTAATGTAATTATTATTATTTCTTAAAATTATTTAAAAAATTACCAGTTATGAACTAGATATCAGTTTAAATGTTTCTTAAATTTATTTGCATTTTAAGATAATTACATATTTAAGTTTAACAAATATTTCTTGCTTTTAAATATGGTTGTGTGAGTGGCATTGATAATTCCTAATTTGTGCATATACTTTTTTGTTGGTCCTCATGTTAGGTTAGGTTAACATTATTTTTAAAAAGCAGTTCACACATGTAATTATTTTTAACTTGTTGAAAATAAATAAGAATTATCTATTTTTTTTAATGAATGCTTTGAGCAGTTAAATTAGTTAATGTTAATATTACTGAGCAAATATTTCAGTTATATTACAAAATTTATTAAATAATGCTACATAGAAAAGATAATATACATTCTTTAAACACAAAATGTGATTTGTGCCGTATGTGAAAATAATAAGATCATCTTAATAAGTCTATAAATAATATTTATTGCAAAGTAATAGTAAGAACAGTTTATATCAAATTATTTGCACATTATCAAATCCTGTTTTAAGTTGTAAACGTTTCATAAACTAATCTAATTTAGTGTCTACATTTGTTGGTGTTGGCATAAAAGTATAAGGAGAAAATTTAACCTCGAAGAGGTTTCCTCTTTCGTATTTAAATATTTCATAATCTAACTCTGTGCGTGCTGACTGATATTTGCATAGAGTGTGTGGAGAAAACCTAACCTCGAAGAAAGAGTTTTCTTCTTTGAGGGCTTTTATTCTTTCAATATAAACATTAAATTGTAGTACCATAATTTTCTTTTAAAAAAATAAGGAAGAAGATTCTTATTGTCATAGCATATGACACATTTCTTTATTAAACAAATTTTTGTGTTTAGCTTGTAATATTTTCAACATCTATTCAGTTCTGTTATCAAATCTACCTGCTTGGACATTTAATGATTTTTTCGTGTTATTTCAATCATATTTAAGATGAACCAAGAACAATAATATTGACTTATTTTAGTTTTTGCCTTGCGTAAATTTTTCTACTTTGATCTTTTCTTGCTTCGACCAAATACATTCATTTGTACGTTCATACAATACTCTTAAACATTTGTTTTCAATTTATAGTGAGAAATTTATTAGATAAGCTCTGAGTTTAGAACTCATGCTTTATATTGTGCTACATGATTACCGCAAAAAAAATTAATATCAAAAAGTCTTAATTGTTGTAGTTTCTTGCATTTATTATCTATTTTATGTTCTTTCTTTGTTTTCGCTTTAAAAAAGAAAAATGTTATTTTGTTAATCTGTTTTATCAAATATTTACTAGATATTTTATCGAATATTTACTACATATTCACATAAACATCAAGTTGAGTGTAATAGATCAATAAAATTTTAAGGTTTAGAGAATGCATTGATTCTATTTATAGAAAACAATGAGGTTTAATCACAGATCTTTACCACTTGTAATCAACATCTGCAATTATAAAAATTAAAAAAAAAAAAGAAATTATTTAATTTATAAATATTTTTTAACAAATATTTAAAATAGTTGGAACAGAAATAGAAATTGAAAGTAAATAGAAATTATCGTAAACGACCTAGCATTTCTTACTACAAGAACACGCATATGTAAGCGAATTCACAAACTCATAGCATTTGTTTCTGGGCGTGTGCGGGCTCCGGTGATACGTTAAGTAACGCAATGATCGAAAGAAGAAATGCAGAATAAAATTTTGCAGTATAAAGTTAGAGATGGAAAAGAACATATCTTTTTTCTAAATTCAGACACTGAGTGCGCAAAGTAAGCATTTTGCGCACCGAGTTAAAAAAAAATGTGATAAATAAACACGTTTGCGTACGCTATACAGACGTGTAATATTGAGTTTTGGGTACACGATTAGAAAAATATAGCGTGCGCAATGCGCGCTACGCTCTGGCGACAAACTTGACTCGTGTGGGTATCGCCTATTTTGCGCACTTGTTAGACGATGTATTAGTATTTTCCAGAATTTTAAATATTCGTAAAAAAACTAAATAATTTTTCTTTTAATTTTGAGGATTGCATATGTTGTCTAAAGGTCGTAAAGTTCTAGGGTTAAACCTCATTGTTTTCTAAAAATAGAGAATCAATGTATTATCTAAGCTTTAAAATTTTATTGATCTATTATACTCAACTTAGTAGCGTGCTGCTAAGTTCTCCTAATATTACTATAACATTAATTCAGTAATTAGTATATTACATTATTTTATTCTATTATATATATTATATTAATATATTAATATTCAACATTAATGTTCAACATTTTATTACATGTTACTACTTTGTTAAATTACGAATCTGTCAAACCTTCTTATTCCGAGAACCTTTTTGATAAGCAAAAACGGAATGTAAATACATTACGTTTCGATGATTAATTAGTTACAGATCTCAGCAAATCTATCGAGTTTGCTGTACAGGTCAAAACTCGCAGTGAAGTATATGAACCGTGTTACGCAGACTCTCCCAAATGTCTAGAAATAAAACTTTCCTGTTTATCCTTTATTAATTAATTAAATAATACTTTAGATTCCTTAGATATAACATATCATCGACCTAATGGTCTTATAAAAATAATGGAAAGCTTTTAAAAAATACAATATATCTTCAAAAATATATCTTCTGGGTATCTTAAAACGTAAAATATTTCTTAAATATATTTAAAATTTGAAACATTTTCTAAATAATTTTTAATATAAAATTTATTTATATTAGCAAATTTTAAACCTTTATCTTTCGTACGTGCATATCGTTTAGGCATAAATTAAGCGTATTTCAAAAATATTCTTACTGGATTTCGAAATAAAACATGGCCGATCAAAAATGGCGTTCTAAATACAAAAGGCTAAAAATATCTTTTTATTTCTGGTTGCCGTTCTTTTAATTTCTTTTACGTAAATACTTAGGGAATCTTCAATATCATTGTTTAAAAAAAAAACAGCAGCCATTTTAATAGTTTTAATGCCATTTCTTATTTAAATAATTTATTTAGTATAAACAAGCACGTATTGCTCAACGAAGTATATTAAGCATTTTAAATTATCTAATACAATTTTCCATTCTGTCTGCCTCTGTCGTAAAGCGTTGCATATAAAGTCAACCGTTGCTTGATGAGTAAGAAGAAAAAAAGAAATAAACGTAACAGAACAAAGCAGAGGCGGTCTGCCTAAGAGAAAATGTGAACCTTCTAATTTCTTCCAGATACGTAAAAGTTTTTACTACAAAAGTTTAAAAAAAAAAATTCACAGTTTATTCCTGCAATTAACTCAGGAGATGCGCAGTAATACGCAAAATATTATGCCGGGGCTGAAAACTTGACTCATTTTTAATGCTTTCCTTTTTAAAGAGCAATTACAACGTAATGTAAATAATTCAGTTATCGATCTTAAATTTAATGAAACGCAATCTAAAAATAAATAATCTTTCTTTCTGCCGCTCATTGATGATATCGAAAAATTCAATTCCGAAGTCAAAAGACAAAAGACCGAAATCCCCTCCGCAGCTCTCTGAAATAATGAAATCTTTTTCCGAAAACATCGACAATTCTCGTCACCTATCGTTTTCTCAATCTCTCCGTCGAAAAAAGTTCCTCCTCTCGCTTTCTCTGTCTCTCTCTCGACTGCAGCTGAGATTAAACAAAATGCCCTCCTTCCCTCTCATTCGATCGCCTCGGGCTCATCTCGTCTCGATCGCTCTCTCTCTCTCTCTCTCTCTCTCTCGCGCCCGCGCTGTCCTCGACGTTGCATTGTTGTTTGCTTTCTTTATCTGCCTCCTCTGGTCGGGACTGCGTCACCCACGGCGTCTCTCTCTCATCCGCGAGCGCGCCTCCTCTCTCGCTTGTTGCCATTCTGCTCGACATCCATTTTCTCGCGGGCTCGTACCTATACGTATATACTTAAGCGCCGGCTAAGGAAGAATTTCGAGCGATTTGCGGAAAGCGAGCGTGAAAGGTCGATTGATCGGGAGGCTTTCCTCCTCCGCTTCCCATGTTGATGTATTTTTTTTTTCGTGGGAGACAGTGTTGAGCTTTCGCGGTTCGAATCGGCAGAGAGGTTCGATGGTTGGTATTTATTTTTGGAATCGAATTTTCTTGGTTAGCAGGCTGTTTGGGTCGGACGCTTGTTGTATTAGAAGCTGTCCGCGCGAATTTGTTTATTATTAGGTTTACCGACACTGCCAAAACCATTTTTGTTTAATTGAACGTATTTCAGTTTTTGCCGAGTGATTACGCAAGGCGATGTTTATTTTGCATAAAAAATTAATGTTTCTAATGCAGGTAAAATGAGAATATCGATGTACCACGCCAGACGTGTCGAAATAAATAAAATATAATTACTTTTGAGCTTAAAAATTATTTTTGGAATATAAAAATTATTCACAACTCGTTCGAAGATTTTTGACGAAGTTTAAGGAATACATTATTTTTCCCCATTAAAATTATAATGCGTTAATTAGAATTCCAGAGTACAGTCGATGTGCAACGCTTTGTTGAAAGTAATACATTCGAAACGACTAATACACCGAGAGCCGAAAGTATAACAAAGTCTTTCGCCAAAAGGGGCCCCTCGAGATATCCGTCCTTTGCAACCTGCGACCAAAACGGAACAAACAACCCGGCAACCACCTTGATTGCAAACGATTAATCCGGAACAATTGAAAGCTCGTCAAATTAACAACGACCGCTCGATTATGCATCGTTGCGTAAGTCGGCGAGTCCTGATAAAGTACAATTATAACCGACAGTCGGTATACGCGCCGCTTCTATTTCAGTTTCCCGATCCCCCCATTAAGCGGCAACTTTTCCCTTTGTCTCTCGCCTCTCCGCCTCCCCACCCCCCATCAGGCAGTCGGTATTGATCTGAGTGACCGTGTATACTAACTTGACATTTTTCTCATCTTTTACAGACCGCTCCCAGGGCACATCCTTCTGGTCACCTTTCCAGACGGCAGCCGGCACAGTCACGTCCTTGTTCAAAGGTGCGTATACGTTACACGGATGCAGACACGAGCGAGCGAGCGAGCGAACGTCTGGCCGCTCGATTTCGTCCGCCTGGAGAAACGGGGTACACGCGCGCTGCTGCTCCTCTGCCGCGGATCACCTGCTCTTTTTACGCTGCGCTTTTTATACCTGTCCCAGGCCGCGTCGTCCGTTGCCCCGCATCCTAATTCTAAGCAGTTTCTAAGACCTTTCTTTTCTTAACGAACCTTCGGTTTTACCTGCCTTCGCAGCGTGTTCGTTCTCCTTTTCAGATTTTCTTTCTTTTTTTTGCCGCAGGCCTGTAAAATATTTTTTAAAAGGAAATTTGTCCTGAATAAATTTAAACTACAGTCAATTTATTATTAGTTCAAAAAAATGCAGCCTCAATTTTTGCAAAAAAAAAAAAAAAAAAATCACGAAAAAAGTCATTTAAATTAAAACCGCAATGTAATGTTTATATTCCTAAAAAAAAAACTCATTCATTCAAGCGTTATTCACGTAGTTTATTCACGAGTGCATCATCGATAGGTATAGCAGCCGTCGAAATTCCAGGCTCGACAGATAGCTAAGAGGTGGAAAGGATAGCAGAACTCGGACCGCGAGCGAATGAACCTCGGTTGTAGTGCAAGCAGCCCGAGAGATTTCAAGATTCCAACACCCTTCCCTTTTTTCCTTTTGCCCTGAGCACTTTGCCTCTACGCTGGTCTCTCCCCCCCTTGTTCCATTGCACTCTCCCTCTCTCTCTCTCTCTCTCTCTCTCGTTCGCGTGTGCGCGCGTCGCATCAACAGCTGACCTTCGCAGTCGGTCAGCTGTTTGGGAGAGGTTATCGCCGAAGCGCGCTTGTGCGCGGACGCGCGGCTCTTTTTTTTCCACCGAGTAGAATTTTTTACCGACGGTTTGAGAGCGATTTGTTTCGACTGTTTTGCACTCTTAATTGTTATTGATTTTAATGAGCGTGGGAAGCATTTTTGCTGGTGCGAGAGCTGAAATTAAAGAGAGGTGTCACTTATTCCGTGTCTTTTTTTTTTTTAAGTTTCGTTTACGTTAAGTCATTATTTCGCACGTGTTAAATTTTCATTTAATTGTGGCTTGCGGGATTGATATTTTATATATTGTTTGCATCTACTTAAAATTCGCGCGGAAGTCTGAAAAAAGTATTTATAAAACTAGTCATCTTATTTAAATAACACGTTTCTTTATTAGTTATGATGCACAGCTCAGTAATGCGCAGATATACGAATTTGATCGCACGCGAATTTTAAAATAGAAAATTGTGAATTTCAATAATGTTACAAAAAATTATATTGTAATTGCAGTTTTTTAAGAACAATAACTTTACAATTTAGAGGAGTAAATTAATGGTTATTTCACTTCCAAAAAAGTCATCTTTTCCGTAAAGATATTTCAATTAATGACGAGACGATAAAAATCTATTCTGCACTGAAAAATTGCATCCCGTATCTCGGCGCTAATTGCGTAATGCAGCGATGAAAACAGCAATGACCTTATAGAATAACAACAACCAATAGTCATCAGTTATTTTTAAATTAACCTTTTGAGCAATTTCAAGCCCAAATTGTTAATCAAGATAACAGAAAATTGAGTCTTTAAAGATAATCTGACAATGAACCCTCTTACAAGCATTGTTTCTTATACAAATACTTTATTTCGCAGAGTCGTCCAACGGTATTCGACGGTGTAGCGAATTAGGAGTAGAAGCAGGAAGACAAAAACGCAGCAAAGAAATCATGAACTGGGCAAGGAAAAAGCGACGCATGATCCGCAGAGAGGACTTGCTGGCGTATCTGGCTGGAAAACCACCACCGCCCAGACCACATTCACACAGGCAAGTCGAAAATCTAATCGATTAATTTTCTTTTTTTTTTTTTTTTTAAACAGCCCGACGACCGATATTGATTATGTCGTGCAAAAAGGAGGAAGTTTTATTCTTTCGATTCTTGATTAGATAAGGAAAGATATGCAGCATTCCCAAAAGAGGAAATGATTCAACTATTTTTCGTTACGTTCATTGGCACACTTAAGATTATAAGTAGCTTCAATCTAGCCGATGTAACAAATTTACTGATATTTATTATCATAATGCCGAATGTTGAAAATATTTAGTTTTTGTTTTAATTTTTATTTTAATGTACTAAAATAGTTTTGAATTTTGTTACTTTCCATTTGATTACAAGATATATAACTTAAGCAATGGACTGTTTTAGTTTAATGTTTCTCATATGACTTTCTTCATATAATGAAATGATATAATGAAATGATAATGAAATGCAAATATTTAAAGTCGTAATTATAGATAATATTTCAAAGATTAAGAATTTATCTTTATTATAGTTAATATACAATTTTATGATTACGTAAAAATTAATCACTAAGAACATTAGAGGTATTCCTTATTTAAAGGTAAGTTGAAGGTCTGTTAAATATTAACTTATTTGAAGAGCAGACTGCTGGATCATTATTAAAGCGTAAACTTTCTATCTATGTTTACGATTTGCTTTAAAGTTTATATTTCGGATGTAAATGAACTTTTGATGTTTACAGGAGTTCTCCCAAACCACGTATGATGGTTTGCAGTTCGCCTCCTTCACAAAGTCCTACGGCAAGTATGGTAGTGTCTTCTACCCCTCCTCCAGGTAGTGAAGCAGATCCAGAGTTACACACATTTCGGGAAGCCATTGCTCTTTCGGGTATGTTTTTTTAAACTTGTTGTATTTAATGAAAAGTCAAAAGTTTTCCTCCAGGAAAAAACTCAGCGTGTATTGTTTTTTTTATCAAATTTATACATTTTTAAAACTTCATTTATTCACGAACTTTAGGATAAGAATAACATTAATAATTAAGAATCTAAAATAACTTCTGTAAATTATTTCGTCTCTTAAGGAATTTATTTGATTTTACATGAATATTGATCAGAAATTAAAATAATAGGATAATTGCATACTTAACTTATTTTGTAATTACAGGTTCCCCAATGTCGCGACGAGGTGGTCGACAGGCTGAACTTTCTGCCTTCATCAGCAGTGAATTTGCCCGACATCACAAACGGCCAGCGTCTCATGACGTTGACATGGGCTCACCTACGCATAAAAGAACGCGCTTTATGTAACAGTGCGCAAAGCTTTGCATAAAAAACAGCATCCGACTACACGAAGCTCCTCACTTATTATTTTTCGTTCCCTACCAGTAAAACTAATTAACAATCAATGGATTCGCCGCGATGCAAGTCCATCAAACTGCGAGTAGGGACTCGCAAAACATTATCTCTTCTTCAGGCTACCGCTGTTCAAAGTTAATAATCCTCGTTTAAGAGAAGAACACAACAAGAAAGATAGAGAAAGCGTTTTGTGTGCGTAGGTGAGAGAAAGGGAGAGAGAGCATGTTCGATCGACGGCTCGTCGCTTCGGCATTTCCTGCGTTACTTTAACGTTCTGCTGCTCGGGTTTTTTGCTGTTGACGGGACGACTAAGCTACCAAAGAAATTTCAACGGATCTCCGAATTCAGTAAAATGCGTTCAGCTGGTACTGGACACCTTCTGTTATTGTAGATTTCGGACATTACTAATTAATTTACCTTATAATAATAATGCATTGTTGTTTTAGAATGAACATTCTTGAATATCAATTTTGTCAAGCTTTGTACCAGTGGTTTTCGATAAATTCGAAATGTTCAAGTTTTTAATACAAATTCTAATTTGTAAACAAAAAATCTGTAAACCGTAAGATGTAAGAAAAATCTTAGAATGTTTACTACCAATAATATAGTATTTTTCCATGTGTACATTTTACAATAACAAAAGGTGTTTAAGTCTACGATAAAGTAGCTTTTTAGTCATCGGTCGTGAAAGTGCTTCAAGCGTTCATTACTCTGAAAATTGCATGACGATTTACAAGCATATACTTTATTTTTGGGTTTTTATTAAATAATATAAAGAAAAGAATAATAATACTTGTTATTTTCATGCAGTTACTAAGAACGCTTGAACAATATATTTCTCCGCATTAACAGTGTAATCGCATAAACAATGAATCACAAGTGACTGTTCTTCTCTTTTCTTCCTCTCTTTGTAAAACTGCTAAAATGACATGGAATGCAATGGCGTCGCCTCGGATATGCTCAAATACCACTAAAAGTGCCGATAATATAATAAATATTATACGTGGTTGTGTCATAGAGAAGAATTTTGTATGATAGATTTACGATGCGGCTATTTTTTGTGATTTCGCTTTGGTAGTGCAACGAAAAGTCGTTCTGTTATTTTGGAAAGGTTTGGCCCTTGTATAAAAAATTACGGAGGATAATTTTACATGTGAAGTTAATTATTATCTAGAAATTGTGACTTTTTGCTTGTTTATAGTATTATAATTTTTAATAATTTTGTATATTAGGTATTACATAATTTAATAAAATTGAAAGTTTTTATATGTAACCTTAAGCATAGCAATTATAAGAAATTAAATTAAGATAATTTAATTAATGTACAGAAAAATATTTTTGGTTAACCATTTATTTCTTAAAAATTATCTTCGTTAAATGAATAAATCAGTAAGATTTAAAATTTTTGAAATACTTTTTTAATTTATTAAAGTACAATAATTTTTTCCCTAAAGAACAAATATATAAAAATTCAGTCATAAGATAAATAAAAACAGTTGTTGATTTTTTTGAATTCAGCTAATGGCAAGACGGCAGAATGGCTGTCGCTGTACACTGAGGCGTGACATCACGTGTGAAAATGCTGATTTCATATTTAAAAATATTTTTAAATTATTTTATATCTCGTATCATCCTGTATATTACGCAATGCGTGATGTGTGATAAAGACGTGACAATTCTTCGATGAATGCGAGTGCAATTTTATAAGCTTTGGTAACTAACTCAAAGCAAGAACAAAATAAGAAAGAAAAGAAAAGAAGAAAATCGCTATTCTCGCTTGTTCTAAGTATTGTTGTCTTTTATTGGATTGTAATAAATTGTTATTTTAATGTATTTAAGAACCGATAATGTTTTTCACAAGCTTCTGTTGCCAAGAAATGATATAAAAACGATGTATAGGAATATACAAATAGAAAAAAAAATTGGAAAAGGGAAGACAGTCGAAAATGGGGACCTTACATCTCCATATAGAAAAATTTAATAGCTATCACACTTACGCTTCATGGAAACCACTGATATTTAGTTTGTTGATCAACCAGTCGACTAAACTATTAAGAATAATGTAATACAAAATTCCTAAATGATTTTTATATTTTCACTTATTAAAATTTGTCAAAATATTTCAAAAGATCAAAGTATACCTTTTGAGTAGAGATAAGCTATTAAAATTTTCAGGCAAGGATTGTCAGTACCGTTTTAATAGCACATTCTTAGGTAAACTTTTGTTAATATATTTTTATTCCTATATCATATATGAACTCACGCATGGGTACACATAATTACATTTAAACGTATCAATGTAGTATAATTAAATAAGAATATGTAAATGACGTACAATGATAGCCCGGTTAAAAGGAGAATGATAAGAAGTTTAAAAACACATTTTTTTCATCATAACTCGCGTCATATGTGCAATCTTTATAGGAATTGAAAAGATGAAAGAAAAAAAGCGTCGCTAAGTTTTTATTTTAGTAAAATAAAAAATTACAGCTTTTTCCTCGCGTTTTTACAAATATGTTTATTTACATTGCTTCAAATTAACCAACAATGTATTTGGTTTGAAAATTTATTACAAACTTTGAAAAATTTTCTTAATAATCTTAGGCACAAAAAATCAAACTATTTTGATTCTATTTTTCGTCCTTAAATTGATACATCAAAAGTGAATCATAAACATCATAAACATATTTACTTATTTTCATGGTAAAGCGACTTTGTAATTATGTAAATGATAAACGAAAAATGTACGGACATATTTTCCTTTCGTCATTAAGTAGGTTATAAATAATATTCTATAAGATAATGAGTCTCTGATTTACAATAATAAAAAGAAGAACCGATGTGAACAATGAGATTTTTTTAAAAAGAAGTATGAATTTGTCGAGTACTGAACCAAAAGTTCATTCCATTTCTATAACCGCACTAAAAAGAACTCGAAAGATCTGTACTTTGTAAAAAAAAATCGATTCTTCGCTCGGATTTCTTCTAGGTAGGTAAAAAGGCGGTCGTGATTCATTGAGAATACGAAAATGTTGTATACATTTTATAAAAACTAGCGTTTGATAAAATAAAAGTTAAAACTTTGTTTTTATTGTAACTGCGTAGAATTCGTAAAACTTAATGTAAAACGATTTGTCTTTTTGCAGATTATACAAACGCATACGGCTAGCCTTATACAAACGCAAACGTAGTTAATGGTTTTTTGTAAATCGAACAATTGCTCGATTTAAGTATCTAAAGTTCCGTTAAAAATATTAACGGAGCAATAAACGAGTCTATAATTGCAAAAACTAGATTAATTGTTTGTAAACAAATGTATTTAGCAAAAGTACATGGATTTTTAAATTTCAATATGAAATTTTAATGTACGAAAACATTTTTACAATGGAAACGCATAGTTTGAGCAATTAAAGATTCACATGTACAGTGTGAAGCACACACGTAAAACACACATCGGTAGCTTTTAAGTGTCGTACGTCAGCACAGAAGAATGTTGAGAAGTGGCAACTTTTTCTTATTGGGAGAAAACATTCTGTATCCTTTTCTTACTGTTCTCCAATGCAGCGATGTATATCTGGGAAATATTTCAGGTAGCAATTTTCTACCTTTGAAATTGATACTTCTAAAATAATTATTAATCTTTTTATGAAAGTGACTCACAGTATATATAGTCATGTATCGCAAAGTAAAAAGTCTATTTAATTTGTAAATAATGAACAATAGTACATTGTGTACCAAGAGCGCAAAACGGCACATTCTCGCCTGTGGTGTACAATACTATTTTTCGACACTGCTGGCGCAAAATTCGATTTTCCAATATTTTCCTTGCCTGTGTTGCGGGCAAAAAGTAATGATTCCCGCCCGAGGGCGTATGTGGTAGCGTGCGTGAATTTTGCGCCCGCAACACAGACGTGGAAACTCGAATTTTACGCCCGCAGTGTCGAAAAATAACTAGTTGCATTAAACTATGAAAAAGCAATCAAGACAAATAAGCACTTTTTTAATAATCTATTTGCAGAATAAAGACATTTTACAATTTTAAGACTATATTACCTGTTAGTTTCTTTTGTACAATATCAATATTAACAAATTATAATTAATATATGTGAAGTTTCCTTTTCATGGTAATGAATGGTGCCTCGATCTATTTAGGATAGGCATGCGAGCGATTTATATAAGACTTTATAATTTACAGCTTTATAATAATTTAAATCTAAATTATTTTTATAATATTTTGTTATAAGAATAATTTATCTAGTTTTAAGTTGTAAAAAAACTATGCTTAAGAATAAAGAAAATAACAAAAACAGATTTAGGAAGAATTTATAAGTTGTTAAGCTTCAGTTTTTGACTTACATCAGCAACTGTGACTTATTTATTCGAGTTAATAAATACCTTCGTTAAAAATTTAGTTTATTAAAATTTCGCGTGCCTATTCTTTCATTATTATACTGAATTTAGGAAACATTAAATCAAAGGTAACGCATAATTGATTTTTTGAATTGGTTAAATTGTGTATAATTTAAGTCCTTTTAAGTAAATATGTTTAATAAAAGTAGTGAAACATAACACTAATATAATCATAGTACTAAAAGGACTTTCTTCAATCGTTCAATCTATTTGAAGATTCTTCGTTACGTTTCCGTTTGTTATGTTGGTCTTGAGAATTAAGAGCAGTTGTCAGAAACGAGCAAGAGTTGTTGTTCAGTTGTAAATATAGTTTACGACACTATTAATATCAAATATTGAATAATTTAGGAAGTAATGATAATATTAATATCACATTTAATATCGACTACTCGACATTTGATAGTTTTAATTATATTTATCAAACGGTCAACGATAAATAAAAAAGAATAGAAAAAACATTTTGGCGTAAATAACATTTCATTTAATCTGGTTACTTTGGAACTTGTAAACATGTGAAAGTCCATAAATTTAGGACCGACCACTTTTTTAAATTTAAGATTCGGCAATGAACATTTTATTCTTTGTATTTTTTAGATAGTTCAATACGTTAAATAAGTAGGTACCGAAGTTGCCATATTTAGGATTTACACCTTAGCAAGAAGTGACTGAATTTGTTAAAGTCAATTAATCACTTTCTTTTATACATTCGTATTGACCAGGATCTTTTTTTCGAAATTGTGAATCATCCTAATTATGGTAGTTGTAGGTCTTCATTTCGATAATTTTCTCATTTCTTCATGTAGTAATAAGAAAAAGTGTTCTTGTTCAGGATAAAAAATGTAGTGCTAAGAGAGTTTTTTGGATTTTATTATGTTTTTGATAAAAAGGAGACTTCTTTATAATTTTTAATTAATACTTTTGGTACGTTTATCATATTTATTTCTGCGCCGCCGGTTGAAGCGCAACTTGATTGCCAAAAAACATTAAGTATAAAGAAGTCTAACTAAATTTGATCGTTCAAGAGCTTCCGGTGTCAAAAATATATTTCATAACTTTTGAAAAAGTGCGTTTAAGAACATTTTGTATAAAAAGATGGACGAAAAATTAAGTTTTTATAATTTTCGTATGCGTCGTTACATCTTAACTATTGAAAGTTAGACAAATCCTTACTCTTAGTTCTTAGTAATTACAGAAAAATGTACTAAATTGTCAGAAAGTACTAAACAATAATTTATGTAACATCTGCCTCATTTATTTATTAAACGCATAAACAACGTGCGAAAATGTACATTCGAAAATATTACTTTAATTAATTTAGCAGTATGCAAAGAGCTAAATATTTTACTGAAAAAGAAATATGGCGAGGTATTTTCTACAAATACTGTTGGTCTTAATTTAGTTGTTTTAAAAATTGTTATTTTATGAATACGTTGCAGTCAATGGGTTTTAATTTAGCAGATCATTTATATAATCTTGTTATTTTATATTAATTTGAATGTAAATATTCAAATATTTCAAATTACATACTTCTTTGTAAAACAGTATCGTAAAATATCGTATGCGAGTGTAAAAAATCTTGAATAATTTTTAGGATTTTTAATGCTATCATATTCGTACTGTTAGCGTGGTTGTATCAAAATTAATTGAAAGTAATATTTTCTATAAAATCTCTGTTCACGTATCATTACAACCTTCAGCAATATAAAGCTGTATGAAACTTACAATATTTTTGATTAAGTTAAAATAGGCATTTTATTAAATGTATTTGTGTAAATAAATATTTTTGAAAAATCTAACACGCATTCAACAAAATTTAAATGACCCGTTAATATCCATTAGTATAATTCTTTCGATATTTATACATAATTTTAAATCAAATCCTTTAAAGTATTTGAGTATAATTATATATAAGTTTAAAGTATAATTTATTTTTAACAAAACTATGCAAAGAATTTAATTTATGATTTAAATAAGTTTCAAATTTTATTATGTATATATGTTTTCAAATTTTTTTTACGCACAAAAAAATATTCATTTAATCGCGTAAAAAATAGCATTTTATTTGCTTTTTACCCAGCGAACTCCTGCCGTATGCTTTCATCATGTACAATACCTAAACGAAAACAGACATAAAGGTTCTCGACCTTTTCGATCGACACGGTTATTGAATACAGCCAGCAGACGACTCGAGCGCCGGCCTGTCTCGCCCGGCCGATCAAGCAAACGCTTCCGTGCCGGCTATGCAGTATGTACTCAGTACTTTGATAAGTCTTGCACTACGAGCTTGAAGCAACGTCGACAAACGTTTTTAAGCTTTTTACTAATCTTACGGTCACTATACTCAAGTGTATCGAGTCAAAACTAATTTTTTTTTATAAAAAAAAGGTTAGTTTTTTCGCTTAACTAATTTGTTCTTTAATATTGCTGCTTTTACAAGAGAAAAGGTACATCTAGAAAATAGGTACGTAAAGTATTCAATGGTGATTTTTTTTATAAACAGTGTAATTTAATTGCTTAGTAAACTGATGTTGAAACCAATTTTACATTTATTATATTTTGAAAAATATTTTTAAATTGCTACTTTGCAGCCATTAATACGTTTTTATTTATAAAAATTATTTAAGTTACTTTTGCAATCTACTTCATTTACTGCGCGTAAAGTTAAAACTTCTTGATGCTAAAAACGAATTAAAAATAATTGGAAGAAATAAAAACTTGCTCGGAATTTAAAGCTATTTAAAGCTTCAAATGCATCCGGAGTACACTTGCTTTGGGCAATGATGCTCACTCTAGCTGCACCTTTGCAAAATAAAAACTCTAAATATTCTCTTCGTTTAGACCAGACAATTCAAAATTTATATTTATTTGTTAGTCGTTTATAAGTAACTGTTAAAAAAACTTCTTTAATTTTAGTGAAATTATAAAATACAAAATTTCTTTTTCTATTCAAGCTTCAGGAGTTTTATTCAAGATACACTTAAACCGTGGTTAATGTGAATTATAAAAAAAAAGAATCCCCGCATCAATCTACATTACATCGAACTTTACACGACTTAAAACGCCGTCGACAATGAGCGTCATCTCCTTCAACGGGATCTCGACTAACAGTCCCTATTACAGCCACGGCCAGGTCAAACAGATCAAATCCATCACCACCTTCACTTGGACGATAAACAATTTTTTGGTCTGCCGGAAAAAGACCGGAGAGGTGATTGATTCGCCGATTCTCGCGTCGGGAGCCGCGGGGGAGCACAAGTGGCGCATCCTTTTGTTTCCCAAGGGGCGTACCGAGGACTGCAAGGACTACGTGTCGATTTTCCTGTTCCTCGTATCCTGCAACGAGAGCAAGCTCGACGTGAACATCAAATTTTCGATCCTCAACGACAGAAAGGAAGAGCACAACGAGCGAAGATGCGAGCAAGTTTTATGCAGAGGTAAAGCGGCTGGATGCGTGGATTTTGTAAAGAGAGAATTCGTTGCGGACAAGACTAATGGATTTTTGCCGAATGGCAATTTAACGATTTTATGCGAAATTGGCACAGGTAAATTTCGAAATCGATGCTTTTAATTTTTAACGCCGTTTTATGTACGAGTATTTACGATTAAATATTGAACATTTGCAGGTTTAGGTCCAGTGATAAGCGTTGCCAATAACATCATACACCACATCATTCACGACCTGACAATATCGGAGAAGAGACTGTCCGACGACTTCGAGCAGCTTCTGCAAACCGGAAAGTACAGCGACATAACACTGCTCGTGCACGGGAAAGAGTTCAAAGCCCACAAGAGCGTTCTCGCCGCGCGCAGTCCCACATTCGCCAAGATGTTAAAGGACTTGAAAAGAGACAAGCTGGAAATCGCCGACGGCGATCCGGAGGTGTTCGGTGAGATACTGCGCTTCATGTACGCCGGCAAGGTGGACAATCTACCGAAACTCGCTCATCTGCTTCTGGTGGCGTCTCGGAAGTACGAGCTCGAAGGCTTGAAAACTATGAGCGAGGACGCGCTCTGCAAAAATTTAAACATCGAGAACGCCGTGGAAACGTTGCTGCTGGCGGATATCAATAAGGCCGATAAATTGAAGGCGCATATCATTGGATTTATAGTGGCACACGCGAAAGACGTCACCGAAACCAGCGGATTCAAATTGATAGCCGACTCGCCGCAGTGGCATTTGTTGGCCGAAGTTTTTCGGGTCCTGGCACTGCAACCCTCGTCATAAGCATTGACATATCAGTATTTTAGGCGTAAGACACTGCTTTAGGGTATGCAGTTTACTTAGAATCACTTACTTGTAATAGAAAGAATTGTGCACATTGTATTTATACTTTTTTAAATTTTTGTATCTGATATACTCCGCACTTTGTGAATCTTTTTCTATTCCTTTTATATGGGTATAAAATAATAAACAAACTAAACGTCTTTTCATTCCCGTTCAAAATATTTTATTTTGCAAAACGCATATTCTGGGAAAGATTTTGGTAGGAAATAAAGCAAACGTTTAGAATTCGATACAATTTTTATTGAAATCTTTCAAGTATAAATATACTCGGTTGAAAAAAACCGATAAAATTCGATAAAATTTTAAAGCCTCCTACCAGACATCCAATAGAAAATTTTATCGGATTCTATTTAAATGAATTTTTTTATCAGAATTTATCGGAATTACTAATTCACTTGAAAGAAATTCCGTGTTTTATAGGATTTTACGTACTTTCGCTAAAGGGATATAGAATAGTACATTATGCAACTAGTGCGAGAGGAATAGTATTATTGTACGAGTGGGGAACGGGTACGAGCCAAGCGAGTGCCCCCCGCGTGAAAATATTATATCAGATCTGATATGTGATTTCATGCGAGATCTCAGGTGAGATCTCACATATATCTCGTATGAACCTCATATAAATCTCATATAGATCTCATATAGATCTTATAACGATTTTCAGACATGATCTCATTGAGATCTCATTCGAATTTCATATGTAAATCTCATTGAGATCTCATCTGCAATTGTTTATTAAACAAAAATTAATAATTTTAAAAATTTATAAAT
>JAWWEO010014539.1:0-26438 GCA_035582975.1 Ormyrus labotus
TACATTAAAGTTAGTTAACTAGGAAGTAAAAATACCTATTTTATACGTAAAATTTTTGAAAATACCTTATAAATAGACATTTAATGTTTTCCATCTCTACCAGGGAAGTTATCTTTTTTAAATAAAGAATTTTATTTGACCCTACATTCTCTTTTACTTAAATATACAATCTCGTTATATATTAAAGGAGAAAACCATTTTCAATTCACAGTTTAAACAAGTATAAACATAAAATATAATAGGAAACGATAATTATCGTAATAATATAGTCATTAAAATTTCTTATTAGTTGATAAATATAAAGTTTGAAATTTCAGTAAAATTCTCGCTGAATATTTTGCAATAAAGCATGTTGAAAATTAATTGTGTTACGAACATAATTTCTTATTAATGCTTTAAATCTCGTGTACACAATAAATACACGTTGCCGCACCATTAATCTTCATATCTCTGCGAAAATATGCGTCGAAATAAATAAATAAAAAACAAAACGATACTTAATAAATGTACATTAATACAATTTCTTTAACTGTTTCTCTGTATACGCATAAATTCGGGCTCCATCATCAATAACGATTCACGCGATTCGAAGCTAAAGCTGCCGAGTTATACAGAAATATTTGAAATGGACTTTTTTCCGTGGCTTCACGTAGTTAGGAGTTCTCTGTCTCTTTTCCTTTTTCTCGTTTTTCCTCCTCCGTTTGCGTTCATTGGTTCGTTCATTTGTTGCACGCTCCTTAATTAATGAGAATTGATTCTGCAACTGACGGCTGATAATAAAACGAAGACGTATGCTTGCGTATTTTCGTTCGAATTCTTTAGATTCGATCAACGAAGAAGATAAAAAATATAAAGAATATAAAAATATAATATAACTTTGTTAATACGGTTTGTGTTCCCTCTGATTTCAGGCAATCAAATTTACGATTTAAATATAAATATTTGTGCGTTTATTTGCAATTAATTTTTAATACTTTAGTAAATTTGTTTAAAATAAACAATTAAATACTTCTTGTCGGTAAAGAATTCACTATCTTTATTCATTACATTTATAATCCGAAAATTTAATTAATTATTTTGTCTGTCCAATCTTTTTGGAAATTGGACTTTCAGAAAGTTATAATAATTTACAACAAATTCATTACGTAGTATGAAATTTACGGAGCTGACTTACAAAGTTGTTTTGAAATTGCAAGGAAGCGAAAATAAACTGAACTAAATAAGTTTATTTTGAAAGTGCTGTAGCACACGAAGTTGATTTTTGAAATAAAATGAATTTTCAGTAGTTTAATAGCTCATTTACAGAGCCACTGGGATTATTTTGTGAAAAAAGCTTATTTAAGTCAAAATTTCGAAAAATTCTATTTTGGCGAAAAACAATTTAATACAAATTGATAAAATAAAATAAAAAAATTTTAATTATTTTATGTAGAATTAATTTTTGTAATTAATGCTAAACGTTAACAAAAACATCCCTCTAAGTTTTAATTCTTTAAATTTTTACTAATTATGCTAAAGGTGCAGAAATAACGTTTTAAAGACTTAAAATTTTAAGCTTAATATTTCAACTTTTACCTGATCCATTTACTAGAGAAGAGAGATTTTAAACGTCCTCCCCAGTGATCCACTCCCCGTTTATCTGTGATATTTCACATGATAACTAGGCAGCAATACTATATAATCCCAAAAGATTATACTCATCCCCCACTACTCCTCAAAATCTTAAAGTTTCAACGTGACAAAAAAAATTCCTTTAAACATTCTTTAAGCTTCCATCTCGCGAGCTCATATCTCCGCAATTTCTAATTTGCCTTTAACGCCAAAAGCGACTTTTTTCCTCCAGCGGTTTATTAAAAAAAAAAATGATAACTAGAAATTCAAGATGCAGTTGACGAGTCTCGGGAAAGGAGAAAAGCAGAGATGGACTTGTCGCAATTTATAAATGCTTATTTCCCTTTCGTCGACTCCTTTTCCTTCCTTCCGCCTGCCTCCTTCTTCTCGTCGGAGGCGCGACTGAGTAGTTTTTAGTCTTTTACCTTCCTCCTTCCAGCTTCCAGAGGAGGTTAATGGCATCTAGTTAGAGGATGACGCGTCACGGCGTTCGGCTCTAATTACGTTTTTGACGCGAGAACCCGCTCTCGTTATGATTCCATTTTTCGATGGGATACGCCGACGGTCAGCGCTGGAAAGTGCTGATTGGAATTTTAAAGGACTCCGGCGCGTCCCGGGTTATGCGCTTAATAGATTTAGCGAAGCTTACTTTTGCTGTTATTTTTCACCTAATAGACGTGGAAATTTTCTTTTTTATTAGTGAATTCTTGGAAAGTGACGCCTGTTGGAACCGTATAGGGATTTTTAGATAATTGGATATGCGAATTATTATTTTTGAGAAAAATTAATTTGCAACTATTCGGTTAATCTTCTAATCACATTGGCAGAAAAATTTGTAATATTGTAAAAAAAAGTATTATCTATTTCAATTATTAAGTTTGAAATATATTAACTTTAACGTAACTCATATCTTCGTTAAAATCATTATTTTTTACTGAAATTAACTGTATAACTAATCTGATAAACTAAAACGTATAATGAAATTTTATTAAAAATTATACTACGTTAAATATAACGTTTCCACGTCCATTTAACTGAATATTAAAATGAGATTTATCCAGTTTCCCTATCCAATAATACTCTCTCGCAATCCTTCGTCCGAAAAAAGGACGTTCATTCCTCTGATTAAAAAAAAAAAAAAATCATTCCCCCGATGAAAAAGAGAAAAGGCCGTAAAAAGAGCAAAGGGATTCCGCGAAGTGAGAAGTCGAGGGCAGCGGCAGCCCGTCAGCGAATTTCCGCGCGCAAAATAAATTCTCCCCCCCCCCCCGCTCTCTCTCCCGCGCCTTTCACCCCACTATGGAAAAACAATAATACAAGCGTAGCCGCGCGGCGCGGTAGCGAAAAAGCTAAATATAAACGATGCAGATGGAAAAAGCAGGCGCGGTCGTAAGGCCAGAGAGCTAAAATAAGGAGAGGGGGGGGGGGGGGCAAGGGAGCGAAAGAAAGGAGGTGGGAAAAGGTGGCCCCAAAGGCTCTGGCTTGCATGTGTGTATCGCAAAAATCGACGTTTCCGCGTAAAGAAAGCGCGGAGCCGAGTGTACAAAGCCGCGGCAAAGGAGGGCAAAGGAGAGCAAAGGAAAAACATATTTCTCGCGTATTCATGCGCGGAGAAAGCCGAGAGATAGCCGGAGTAAAGGACGAGGGCCGGAAAGTGAAGATAAACACGGAAAATATAATAAAAAGGGATGCCCCCCGCCGGGGCCGGGGGAGAGAGAGAGAGAGACGTATAGAGGAGGAAATAGAAATAAAGGAGGCCGAGGAACGCGGATGCATGGAGTTTCTGATGCTATGGAAATATGTAGATTAGGGGGAAAAAATTGTGTGAAATCTTTACACGCCCCGGCAATGGGCTTGAAAATTTTCTAAAAGAATACCGGAGATGTTTACGAGCGGAGCCTTTGGGGAAAAGTCCGGTTACGTTTGCGAGGCCGACACGCATTGAAACCCCAATTGAAAATTAGATTATTTTGCTTTTGACGTAATTTTGTTCAATTAATATACTCGACTAAAAGTTGGATTAAGAAAAGTTTTATTTTCGGCGTCGTTTAGAATTTTTTAATTTATATGTAAAACACGCCGCAGACTCATTTTGGGTAATGTGATGTATTCCAGGAACGTCGAGAAAGTATTTGACTTAAGTTTCTAATTTTGTGGGGTAATAAAACTTATGAGTTGACACATTTTGGTTTCCTGCTAGAACTTCGACAGTCGCTATTGATGTTTTATAAATAAACTGACGCCTTTGCATATCCATTATCCATTATACAGATTATCTGTCATAAACTAAAGGTATTGACGCCATAATTTATTTATACGCATTAAATTGAAAATAGGACAACACTTGAAAGGATATATTAAATTAAAAGTTTGATACGTCGAATATCGAACAATTTATTCTTCAATTATTTTAATTAAATATTCGAGGGAATTCTTTTGCATTCAATTCGCTTAATAATTTTAGTTTTAAAAATGGACCTGAATATTCATACGTTGAATGAATTATGCTTTATTGAATTCTTCTCAAAATTTAAAGGATTAAAATTTAATGAATTTTTAGTAAACGTGGATTTTAGCGCATGAGAATTATTATTAATGCAATCAGTTCATTAATATTAATTAACATCGGTGACATACGAATACATGGTCGGTTCTTTTTATATGACAATTTTTAATGTACACGTTTTATAGATTTCTGCTGTAAATATTGTGAAATTTTAGTTTCTCGTATTGGGAAATTTTTCTCCAATTATTTATTTCGAGCGGCATCCATTTGCACGATGTCATTAAATCCAAAATTTTAATAAAACATTCCTCAGACGAACAGGAAATTCAATTAGCTGATCAAGCGCGAATCGTAACATTACAAATTCCGACCAAATTGAGTTCCACTACGAAATAACGAAACATTTTCAACGGTGCCCGAAATTAGCCATCTCGGAACATCTGAGATTTAATTGAGCCAAAACGAATAAATTACATTTTCCTCGAAACAAAACCTGCCATTTTTCCCAACTCGTACACCTGCAGTGGACGAAAGCACGACGCGCAATAAAGCACGCTCGTCGTACAAAGTTCTCTCTCTCTCTCTCCCTTTCCGCAGCGGAAAACAGCCAGCAGTCGGGTTTTCGCCGCGTTTCCCGAAAAAAAAAGACTCCATCCGCCTCCCAATACATACATCGCGGAGTAAAGTAAGAGGAGAGAGAGAGGCACATATCAATAAGCGGCGTACACGTATAACCCGACAGTGGAAAATTTTAAAATCGCGCTGGAAGTTGGCCGATGCGCTTAGCATAAATAAATAAAAGATGAGCGCGGGAGCGCGGAGATGGATGGCGACGTTTTTCGTCGATGCGCCAAG
The DNA here is from genome assembly GCA_035582975.1 of Ormyrus labotus. Taxonomy (NCBI): domain Eukaryota; kingdom Metazoa; phylum Arthropoda; class Insecta; order Hymenoptera; family Ormyridae; genus Ormyrus; species Ormyrus labotus. The sequence goes on from JAWWEO010014539.1 coordinate 4,973, forward strand.
GGATATCTCCCAGCGGAGTCATACTCCCGGTGTATATAACTAATAAATAAACCGCCGCGCATTACCGCAAATGCATTCACAAATAAGCGGCGGCGGCGGCGGCGGTCCGGCGGATAAACGCGTGCGCTCGCGCGCGCCGATAAATTTATTCGTAAATACGGCCGCGGCCGTAAGTAGTGGCATTCGCTGAAAGAGGGCGAAGCTCGGGCATTGATCAATTACACTTTGTAAACAGGAGCCTCGGTTTCCGTGGTCTAGTCGTCCGCGTCGATTCTGCTTGCGCTTCGCCGAGTCGTGGTTTCGTATAATCAGTCAGTTTCTCTTCTCCCCCTCTTTCCCCGCCCGGAGATGTACACACACACACACACAATAAACGCGAAGCTTTTCGCCGCGGCCATCGTTGCCGATTCGTTGCCGACTCTTTATTGCCGCCAAGTAGCTCTCCGCACTTTCGAAAATGTACGGGCTGGATGTTAAGTAAATAGGAAAGCAAGTTATGGTGTCGGACAAGTTTTATGATAGTCTGGGTGGACTCTTGTTTCGTGAAAGTTTGATGAGTTGCATCGCGACGGCGCTTTGCCAAATTTTCGATGATCGCCTGATTAATGCCCGGAGCTTTTTTCGTATTTATTAGTCTAATAAACTAAATGGTCAAAAGTAAAATAATACGATACCTATATTTTCATTTTTCAGCGAATACATTGAATCAAATACTATCGAATCAACTCTTTTTGAAATTCATCTAAAACGTACTGTGTTCTTTTTTAAGAGTTAAATTTAACTCTTTCCTAATAGTAACGTACTTTCAAATTTTTTATTGTCATCCAATATACAAAAAAGAACTCAAGTTAACAATAAAACGTCAGACTTTATTCCATCACCAGAGGTACAGAAATCTACCTTTATTCAATTTTACAATGATTGCATACGTAAAAACGAATCTTCCTGGAATCAAGTTTTATACTTCACTTACTAATTACTGTTGCAATTTCGTTAACAAAGAAAGAGTAATTTCGACGTTGAAAAAAAAAATAATAATAATAAAAGGAACACATTTTTCCGACGTTATGAAGCAACGACTTAAGTCAGAGGAAAACGAGAAAAGAGCAAAGAAGCTAAAAATTAATTTTTCTTCAATTAACTTTCGCCCACCAGCTGCAGCTAAATGCAAAATAAAACCGGCTCCGAAAAATCTCGAGTTCATAAAGCCTCGTCTTGCCTCCGTCGCTCTTAAAAAACGTAAAAGCGCCTCGAAAGCCCGTTATTAAAAATAAATTAATGCGACACGCAAATACCGGAGAAACACGTCGACCCACCTCTCTCGCGAGCACATTGAAAAATCATCATCCCCGCGTCGTTCTCACCCATTAAGGAAAATAATAATAATTATTATTACCCGACGCCGGGCATGAAAGCTCGTAAAAAATGCCGACCGCGGAAAAATCGGGTTAGGCGACTACCGCGCCGGAGCTCGATATTACAGTTAATGGGGTATGTACATTATTTAGCCGGATGAAGAGAGAGGGGAGGGGGGAGAGAGGTCTGTTGATTTAACAATGGCACGCTGCAACGCCACCGCCACAATGCGCGTTTATGTTGACATTTTGGGTCGCGCAATTTGCGCTCGATTATTGCTGCGCCTCGCTTTCCCTTTTCTTGCCCAGGGCACTTTTCGACGGAAAGTTGGCGCGCTCTCTCTCTCTCTCTCTCTCTGTCTCTGTGCGTCTCTTTGTGCGCAGGCGCGCGAGCGGTTACATTAAATGCCGTTTAACCAGCCTTTGACGTCGGGTCATTGTCGACGGAGCTCTCTCCGCCCGGGAAATTAAATAGCTTTACCGGCGCGCTTAGATCGACGATTATCCCGCAAAATGCGAGCCTGAGTTATGCTCTATGATAGGTCGGTGTATGTGCCGCGCCGGAAAAGCAGAGATTTCGCCCGGGCTGATATATTGGAAGTGCGAGAACGCGAATTTATAGGCTGTATATTTTAGGTCATTGTTCGCGCTTTGTTGAGTCGCGCCCGAAACGCTTCGAGAATCTTGTGAAACGCGCGACGAAAGCTTGGAAAACGAGATTATTTTCGGATTGTTCGGTTTTTGATTGATATTATTTCTTGTTTGAGAAAATTAAAAATTATTACTCATGCAAGTGAGTCTTAATTTAGGTCAATGGAAGTTGTTGGTACACCATAAGTAGAGATTTAATGATAAATATTTATTTTCAGTAGACGATTATCCATTTAAGTACGATATAATGAACTAAAGAATACATTTTTCTTTAATTTATCCATAAAAACTCTACGAAAGTTTCGTAGAGTTTTTATACAGTATTTTTAATGCATTCCTCTCAACCTAAACTTGAATTTTAGGCGATGAACTTTTCTTTATGATTTGATAAGATCCAGAATAACTCTTTACCCACTTTTAAGCAACTGCAAACAATTTATTTTCATCTACGTAGAAATCAAGACTTATCAAACGTATTTAAAAACTAAAACAAGTTCCAATAAAAATGAAAACACAGATTCGCCCGACATTTCAACTTCCGCCTCAAAAACGACAAAGCGCCTGGACCCCCTTTCATTCCCCGAAACGCGAAAACTGAATTCCACAATGAGTGACGCGGCTAATTAGCCGCATCAGCGAGTCAGTTTCTTCGCCGAATCCATCCGGCGTGCGTATACGTCAAATGTCAGAGCTCCTCCTAGCGGAAAAACGAGAAGCCAGCCGGAAGCGAAAAAGCCAACACGCGGAGATCTTAGCAAAAAAAGCTCTCTCTCTCGCCTCCGACGAGAATGTAGCGCGCGCGTCAACGATTTAACCGCTTCCTCGGCGTGTGACAAGCGCCCTCTTACGTATACTCGGCGGGGCTGATGAAGATAAAACGGCATAATTATAGAGTCTATCGAGATCGCGAGCGCAAGCGCGAGTAAATTTCGCCGGGACACGCGAGATCGCTCGGACATGAACGGGGGTGGGGGTGCGAAGGGAGGGGGGCGCCTTGATAAAGAGGAGAGGGGGAAGAAATCGGGCAAAAAAAGGGGGAGATAAAGAAACAGACAATGGAAGAGGAGAGAGGAATCGAACGCATTTTTAAACTGTCGGATTATCTCTCGCTTTTTCCCGCGCTCTTTTCCTTTTTCGGGGGGGAGAAGGGAGGAGAAAAATAGCCGCGCGGCGCTTCTTTTTTCGGGGCCCGAGTCGCCGGCCGGGATTGATATTAATGGTTGATTTTTAACGCGGACTAGTGAAAATAAAGGATGATGCGCTTCGTGGGGGGGACGAGGCGTATTGGATGAAATGTGAGCTCGGGATTGCGGCTGCTTTTTCGATGCAATTATTGTGATTGTTCCTGCCACACCGAGTTAAATGTTTGTCGGCTGAAGAAAGGATTCGCATAAAGCAAATGGACGAAAAGGCGGAAGCTCTCCAAGCTAATACTAAAATATACTTATTATACCGGTGCGGAATTGAGTTGACAAAGAGAGAAAGCAGCAATTCACGGCTGTCGGGCTGCGAAAGTCTAATTCGCTCGAGATTCGCTTTATTTCCGCTTCTAAATAGAAGTTTAAAGTTTTAAAATTAGAGGCGTGTTTTAAAATGTATATTTCGCGAGATTGCGAGGCAGGTCTGTGTTTTGAAAGGCCGATCGATCGCGGCACCTTTTATTTAGATGCACGCCATTCTGATTAAATAATTACACAGGACCGTGTTAAACTGTAATTAAAAGAGCGAGGCAAGTTATCGTATTTGGAAACAGTTGTCACCTCGTTAAAGTATATTTGTCTGCCTTCAAAACAGTTAATTATTAAAGGAGTATAATGTATCTAGATCTATTTGCGTGTTTGAATCCTTCGTAATTATTTATTACTAATTGTAACTACACTTGTACGTCATGAGAAGAGAATGAAGGACTGAAATTAATTTATTTTTAAAATTACAAATTCCAACAATTAAAAACTTTTAATAACGGATCAAGCTTTTCAGAGAAAAAAAAATGTTGCACATGAATTCATTTCCGCAGCGAATTAGAAAATAAACACATTTTCTCATACTCTAGAGCGTGAAACGCGGTGCAGTCTCGCAAACGAAGCTCTCTCACTGCGGCCACAACCAAATACCAAAAAAGCCGCAGGTATTAAAAAAGCATCGTAGCTCAGAAATAAAGCCGCGTCCATTAATTTTTAATTTCGAGAGTCTCGGAAGAAAGGCGCGCAGGCGGCCACTGCGGAACCTCACTAATTGTTTCTAGCTCATCCTTTTTCGAGCTGTTCTCCCACCTCTCGGCGCCGTCGCCGCCGTTGCCGCCGCTGCTGCTCTTATTTTTCAGGCTTTCTTTTTCTGCAGACGCGCGACGCGGCTCGCATTCGTTAAAGCGCACGTCTTGAAATCCTGGGAGAGCAAGAGAAAGGCGCAGCGTCAGCGCGACGGCGACGACGTCGAAAGAGATTTTCGCCAAGGATGAAAAAAGAGGACGGCCGCCAGATGGTGACGGACGTCCGCCCGGATTTTCTCGATCGCTTTCGAGTTATAACCCTCCGTGCTCCTTTATTTTATTCATTTATGTTTCGCAGGCCGTTTATAGTTTTTGCCAAAGGAGCGTCTGCTCTTGTGAATCGTTCTTTGTGTCAGTTTCAATCAAAACATTCATTTATTTATTGCGGGAATTCATTCGAGGCAACTCGATTAATAAAAAAGAGACAAAATTTGTACAGCATTTAATAGCAACATTTATCTTTTTTCTTCTTTGTAATTCTGCAATGTAACATAAAGTAACGTAATTTTGAATTTTGACATTTTAAAGGAACGTTATAATGCATATTTTATAATGCATATTTTCAAAATGCATATTTAATGTATTTATAATAGAGTTTTTAAAATTCGTATGTAAAATAAATGTTGCAAAAAACGTTAGCTGAATAATCACATATTGTGGAACGTTATAACTACGACTTTTCCTTTCTCACATTTGACTCGAATTCATTGTGTGGACTCTGTGAACAACTGATTGTGTGTCATACAAAGTTGTTTGAGGCTAATAATAATGCTTTTCACTTTTCGCGCATAAAAAGATTTTATTTGTGACGGATTACTTTGTAACTAATTTTACCGCAGCATGAAGTTTCAGTTTTCTCTGATCTCCTTAGGACTTGTACGTTTATTCGTGCAGATAAAATACGCACATGAATGTAAAATGCAGGGCATCCAGTTGCATTCAAATATTTTCGTTTCACAATTTTTTCAAGCGGCTCATTTTACGTTCTACAAAAAGCTGCTTACATAAGCATATTTCCAATTGAGAACATAGCATTTTAAAGAGCTGGAAAATGTAAAAGGATGAAATTAAAAAAAAATAAAAATCTTGTCTGACTTGTCGCCTACATAACTACTGATTTTATCTGTATTTTGATCTCCTGAACACGAATCTGATCTTAGTTTTGGTCAATCACTTGAGAATTTCGAAATACCTTTATTTTCAATAATATTATGACATATACATATATACATATGGTTATGCTTATTTTCAAGGTCAAAAAACACTTTTTACTGATTTGGTTCATGGCATTTTATAGTATCTGCCTTGATAAATTAGTTTTTGAGGTTCAACTCACTTTGCCTAGGTCAGAACACTTTATTTTTTGATAATATATAAATTCGTAAAAATTATGAAACCGATATCACCACCTGCAAAAAGCCAATTCACAGCGCCGAAGCGGCACTTAACCTTCCCACAAACAACGCATCAAAAGCAATGTGCAAATCTCTAACCAAAAAAACACTGACGCACGATTCAACTACTACAAGCATATCTCTGTGCCTTTTGGTAAAAGAGATTTTTTAATACGGTTGTTGATTCTCTTTTGACTGTTACGGAACAAAAAAAAGCTTAAATTTGTGAAGCTCAAGCTTTCATTTAGTTATCACTTTTTTTTTTGTTTTTTGAAGAAACTGTTACAGCGAACGCCTCGTGGTTTTAACTGAGACTTTTTTCAGTTTGGCCTACAATAAAGTCCATTTCCATGAAAACCTCGGTTGATGGAAAAGATACTGTGAATGGTGCTCTTTGACATCAAAAGGCTTCTTGTTTGCATAAAGTTATTTCAGAGGAATTTCTGGAAATGTTAATGCAGTCGAATTCATTTTAATGGACTATAATATTTTAACTTTTTTAACTTTTGGATTGTTTCGTCAACGCATGAATACTAGGAAGATAATATTAAATTTCATTTCTACTTAAAAAAATGATCAAACAAGTGCTTATGGTCAAATACGTACGTACATTGCATTATAATAATTATAGGAATTCATTCATAAATACATTTAATTTAAATATTTGAATATTTTCAGAATAAAGGAAACACGTTTATTTTTCTTTTTACTTAATGTTTCTATGATTTACGTTTAGTTGCTTACTAAAACTTCCAACCGCGAGGCAAAAATATCTGCGTCCGAACCCACATCAAAATGAATAATAAAGAGCAGCGGTAATGGACGATAAAATCAATAATAAAAATGAATAATAAACCGAGGAAAAAGGGCTGAGGTGGCGCTTAATTTACGACTCTTATAAATGTATTAAATTCCCTTATCGTTCGCGAAACATCGCAAGACCATCACCAAGCAAAGCTTAGACGCGGCGGCCCCCCGAAATTTATTAGCGCAGCCTCCAAAACGTCCATTCCACATGCAAATCTTACTTATTCATACTCGCCTACTAACCTGTACGTATATATTCGCTACTCGGATTTATGGAGAAGTCCTTGGGGGTGAATTATGCAGCGCAGATGATGATCCCTTTAAATCAAAGGCTCTTTCGGGTTATTATAATCTGGAGGAGAGGTCCATGGCTAGTAATAGAGGTGGTAATAGTTGGGGGGTACCTTGTCGAAGAGCAAATGCAACTGGTGGCTGTACAACGTCCGCAAAAGTGCTGGAAATCCATGAGTCGCAACTGCCTACTAATTATTAAGGAGGCGTTTACGTACTGGAATTGAGTTGTAATTGTTTAATTGACAGGTCAAAAAATCAGATAAGAGAAGCGAAGGGAATTGGGAATTAAGTTGATCGAAATTTTCTCGATTTGAAATGTATTCATTTAACTAAAAGCAAAAGCACGTCCTGAAATCTACTGTTTAACAGTATTCAATTATTCGGTACTCCAATGTTTCATGAAAAAAATAAAATGATCAATTGTTTCACTTAATTTATTATTATGCCTGAGATTCACGCTACCATTCCATCGACATTTTTTCAAAGTAACATCGCAATAAACATGAAATTTTAGTGGTCTTAATTTAAATATTAACGATAATTGTTTCATGGAAATTTTTTCTAAAAATTTGTTTGTTATCTGAACATAAAATACTTAGAAAATATGTTTCGATCGATTACTTTTCCATCGTAAACAATAAAATTAATGGCTTAAACAACATTTTCGCAACGCACTTTATTCGGTAATTCCATTTAATTACGTCGATTTAAAACGTTAAATTTAATGGTATTGTCAAGCCATTTATTATGCTAAAGTTCTAAATAATTTATTTTAGTGATATACAAAATACGCATTGAAATAAATAAGCTTAATGTATTTTTTTCCAGAACATTTAAACGATAAAACGGAGAAATTTCCATTCTCAATGCCTATTTATTCCAGAATCATTGAATCGAGTTGCATTATAAATTCCTAATTAACGTTTCGAAACTAGTTAATAGATTAAAAGCACGACGAAGCCTCGTCAACGAAATTCATCAGGCTGGTCATTCTTAGCGGTAAAGTCCATTATTGAGAAAGGAGTTGATTTATTTGCGGCTTTATTAAATAGCGTGTGATATTAAATTTTCAGTGCGTACTGCTTATATACAATTAAATACTTTGTAAATCGCTTGGATTAATATTTAAAGGCGTGAGAATTTGTTCCCGACAAAAGAAAATTAAAAATTTAAATTTAAAAATAAATATACATATTTAACAAATCAGAAATCGTACAATAATAGAATCAGAAGGCTCTGCAAGATTTAAAACAAATTAAACTTCATTAATTTAATTTCCCATCCGAGAAGCTGCAAAAACATTGAATTAACCAGGAAAGTAAATCTCGGCGATGAATATTCCATTTCCATTTTCCGCAGCAATGTCAGTTTATTTTCTCTCATAAATAAATTATTCTCGGCGAAAGCGGCGAAAATCCGGGTAATTTTTAAATTTGCCGAAACCTCCGCCGGCGCGAAAAACTTAATTTCCCCACACTGACGCAATCTAATTCTCCTGACCCGATAATTTCTAAGCCAACAAAGCGAGGCTTACAGGGAAATTTTTGCGCCAGCTTTCGCCCGCGCCGGCAAATTAAAATTCAATGATCGTCGGCTTTCCGGGGGGGAGGGACGGCTGTCGTTTGCACTGCTCGCAGCCAAAAAGAGAAAGATAGAGTACGCGAAACAGAATTCCTGTGTGAGTTGATCCCAGGCGCGGGCCTCATTAAACATTCAAACGCACTGCGCGACTGCCGACCCGCCCCCCCCCCCCGTCCTCCCCCTCCGCCCCACTCGTACGTGCACACGAACGCGCTCGGGGCTCTATGTATTTATATATACAGGGTCGCGGTCGATCCAACGTATGCTGGAAGCCTTTGAGGAAGAGCCGGACATTTTACTTTAGGCAAATCTCACGAACTCGTTAATCCAAATGAATTTTCGGGCTCGTTTTCTCGGGGAGATGCTACCGCCGCTGTTTCTTTATTCATGTTTTCTTCCGCGACTTTTGTTCGCCGCGCAGGAATTAAAGCAAGTTGGTTGGGGCTGCGCTGAGCCGTCGCGGGGAAATATAAGTTGCTTGGTATAGCGAAAAATGTATTATGTTTTGAAAAATAATTGATTGATTGACCTAATAATTGATTGGATCATAGTTGCTGGAATGAATTTCAGTTCATAAATTTAACATGTTTGCAGATAATAATATGATAGGAAATCAATAGTATTGAAAATTTCAAAAGTCAATTCGAATAATTTGCACTGAAGGCATTAATTGTTTTAATCTGAATTTAAATAAAATACGTTTACCAAAATAACATCTAAATTGACCAAAGTTCTACTTTATTTGCATTCAAACGAATAATCCTCGCTTGATGAACCTACATTTAAATTCCAAAGAGCTCGACATGATTCTGGTGTTTATTTGCATAAAAATAAAAAGTTTATTGTTTTTAAACAGTTTTAACAAAATAGTGATGTTTTCAATTGTTTAAATTTTTAATGTTTAATTATTTTCGAGATGTAAATATACTCCAATGTTGCACAGGTACACGAAGACAATATTTACACAAGAATTTCAAGTAGCTGATTGGTTTCGAAACAAGAGAAAACACCACCTAATTATTTTTACATAAACTACAAATTTATGATAAGAAAAGTTCATTCAAAATCTTAATTATCCTACGGAAGACAAACTTGTGAGTCTCTTTTGCGAGTGAACTTGACGACCCATATTGAATCACAATTACCATAACTAGATGTCACTTTATTAAGTATTAAACGCTAAGAGGGGACACTTTATTATACGTTTACGACGTCGTCAACGCACCAAAGTACCTCCGCCTCTCATTTTCTTAAGGCGACTACGTAACTCAACTCCCTCACACTTTGTCACTTGCTTGTCCTCCGTATCTTGATACTTTGCATGTCTTACGCGTTCATAAACAAATATTAGCACACAAAATACTTTAATCGCTACGAAAACCAAGGTTTTACCCTAAAACGTACATAAATAAACAACACTACATAGTTTTTTCAATTTTAATTATTAGTTTTTTGTTTGTATTTTTGTACAATTTTTTAAGATGTACAAAAGATAATAAATGGAAGGTAATTGACATAGTAATTAGTTACATTTTTACTTGCTTTTAAAGTCCAAATATTGTTTCATCATGAAATAAGCCCATAATTTAAGCCTTATCACACTTTCGATATTATCACATTCCGAAACTCCTACCTTCGCATCCTGCCGTATTTTCAATCTAAAATCCCACACACCGCCTACTAACCCCGAAATAAGTCTCGTCTGTTCTCAATCAACCGAGGCAATTATCACCCACGCAAAAAGAAAAACGACACCGACTCACCTGCCCCGCATTCTTATACGCGAAATAACTGCCAGCCTTCGGACCTCAGTGGCTCGACCTCTCATACATTCGGAGCCGAAAGCTACACGGCGCGTCGCCGGTAATTAATATTAATGTCACGCGCTCGGTCTGCCGACAGATTTTTGCGGCCGCGCGCTGCATTACACGCCTCGTTGACCCGCCGGACGACCGGCGCCGAGGCGAGGGGAGCGGGGTTAATTTGATCAGTGCTTTGAGAAGGTTTGTGGAATCGTTTAGGGGAGGACAATCGTAAGTCGTTCGCGGGGATTGAATTATCGGCGATGAGAGGTTGGTAGATGAGAAATAATTGGTAATGACGAGACGTCGTTTTATTTGGAAAATAATGGAAGTTAAATGTTTGGGAGAGAAAATGGAGTGAAAATACAGTACATTAAATACTATTCCATATTTTTAAAGATCAAGTTTGCATATCGTTTGCAAGCCAAACACAATGTTCAACGTAAAGTATATTGTAAATGACTTTTATTAAATTTGTGATATAAACTCTCTGGTTTTTAGAAATTAGCGGGAAGAACATTGAATTATTTAAAATTAATTAAATTTAAACTTTATTTTATATTGAATATTTTTTTGGGAACAATTGATAAAATGTTTAATTTTAGTTTGTCATTTACGTACTTAAAAAACTGTAATTAAATAAAATAATTACATAGGTCGCGATAATGACAAAAAGTGCATTATGGATTTAGTTTTTTAACATTCAGTTGTTTTCATTTTTTTCGAAACATTAAAAAATTAATATATCGAAAAAACTTAACTAACTGAAAAAAAAACTAACTTACTTAACTAATTGATCGACAATAAAAGCATTATTTACATGAAGTCAATACAATAAATTTTAGCCACAAATCTAAACTTTTTGCTATATACCTGAAATAGAAGTTCATTCTTAATTTCTTTCTACAATGAATAGATTGTTTATTAAAATTTAATAAAATAAAATTTTAAGTGAATTAGCAGACAGCAAAAAATAAATAAAAATTTCCCAGCCAAACCGTATCATTCCCTTAAACAAGCAACTAAAACGCTTTACGTCCCTTCTGAAAAAGCGTCATATTTTTTCCAGTTTGTTTTCTCAAGCGGCCGCCGTTCAGCCTCGAGTCAGTTAAAAAGTGCATTTGTCATCGAAACGATAATTACGGTAATAGAACCGCGTACTTTACGACTTCCCATTGTAATGACCATCGAGCCTAGACGCACTCGTACACACACACACACACACACACCCAAACACACACATACGCGCGCGCGATTTCGCAGACGGCGAAAGTAAGGGGTCGTACGTTTCCAAGGCATATTACGGGCGCAGGTAACGTTTGCCTAAGGGTCCGCGCACTTATTCTCAAATAGAGTGTAGGTTTCATTGGCTACGATAAATTTTTATTACCTTGTTAAAATCGCTATTTTCTCGAAACGTCGTTCGGCGCGGGAGAACGGCCCGATATTTTTCGCCGTTTCACGAGGCTTCTATTCAATAAATTTTACTGAGCGAACGCTCGAATCTCGACCCTAAGGTCAAGGCCGTTAAACAAACAGTACACGCCGCGTGATCTCTTACTTTCAACTGGGAACTGCTCTAATCGACGAAATATTGATATCTTGGAAAATTTGTTGGAAAACAGTTGGCCAGTCATATCTATATCCCTCAAAGAATTCGTATACATATGCAAATACAGTTAATAGTTTGCGTAATATCACGACATTCATTTCTGTTTATGTTTCACATTCATCGTTATGGCATATTGAATTTACATTACTACCATTCCACATAGCGACAATAATTATCAGCTTGGGAACGACACAATTATTCCACGGAACAATCAAGTTTTTTGCAGTCAAGTCGCGCTCGTTACAAATTAGAAGCTGAAACGGAATCCTGGAATCAGGTCTCGCCTTCCGAAAAGATGAGTACTTCTTATTAGCATGCAAATCCAGAAAATTCCGTAAGCTCGTTTAACCGTTACTCGGCCAGGTGCAAATCCGCAATTTCACTCCTCGACGCGCGCCGGCCGTCGTCCAGCTCTGGAATTCCCGGGAACAAGTTCAGCCGTCCCTCGGCCCCATAAATTCGAGGCTCTCGAGCCGGGACCCCGCTGTAGAAGAGAGAGAGAGAAAAAAAAAGGGGGGCTGCATTTGTCATTGAGCCGCGGGCTCGTAATAATTACGGGCAATAGAGCCTTGCACTTTATCGGGGCAATGTCCATCCCTCGAGCTTGCAAGCTCTCCGGCAGGCGCACGCACGCAGGCGCAGTGTAGTCACGCCACTCGGCGGAAGTCGGTCCGGGGCACGTTTCTCTTATTCTCGTACGTACACCTCGGCTGCTCGGGTGTTCTTTCTGCGACAGCCCCTGCGAGGGCCATAAAGACAAAAATCGGCCGGGCTGCCTCTTATCGCGCCGGCGCCCTCAATTTATCGCCATAACAGCCCCGGCGAGAGAACAGCGCCTGCGGACTCTGTCTGTCCTTACGCAGAGAGAGAAAGAGAGAGCGAGGCCGCGTTGTACGCAGACTTTCTCTCCTGCTTTTTTCGCCTCCTTTCCCTTTATCGCCTCGAGATTTGTTCGCCTTCCGGATAAAAATTCTGCGCCGAAGGAGAGAAACCAGCTGATAAAGCTCATGTGAATTTATGACTAGATTAAATCTCTCGCAAGCTCGGGTCATTAAAAGAGCCGAGAGTTCGAAAGTCCTTTAGCCCGTAACTCAAAGGAGGTCTTGTACAGCTCCTCGCTCTCGAGAAATACTCTTGTAAACTCGCGCCCTTTTATCTGGACGACTCCTCCGTATTGTCGCCCCCGTTTCTTTCTCTTTATCGCGAGCTTTCGATCAAGCCTCCCTCCCTCCCTCTCTCTCTCTCTCACTCCGTGTGTATGAAGCATTTCTTTTATGGTTCGGTAATGCCGCCGAGGGAGTCGGGAGATTTATTACCGAGGCACACGAGCGCGAAAGTCGCGGAGGGCGAGGAATTTTCGTCCGACTCGACGACTGAAATATGAAAAATTTCCCCGGGTAATCGATCGCCCGAGCCGAGGCACAAATTATTTAGTCGGAGAGAGGAAAGTAGCTGCTGCTGCTCCCTTTGCGAGTTGATATTCTTGCGGGAGCGGCAAGTGACAGGGCCCGGAAGGAGGGCTTTCCGTTTTTCTGCATAGGCGCCGGGATTTATGTGCTCGATTTGAATTATATCGAATGATGACGCGACGCCGAGGGGAGAGAGAGAGAGAGAGAGAGAGACTTTTCTCCGGTGGCAGGTTTTTCAAAATAATTCCACGTCGCCTGCAGTTTATTACCAAACAACCGTCAGATTTACATTTAGAAGGTTTAATCTCCTACGTGCGATTGCTTGATTTATGGGGTTATAAATTTTATATAAATTCGTATTCGGAAAGCTTAATGGCTCAACTAGTTCATGATGCGTATCTTCTATGAAAATTAGGAAATCCCGAATAACGCGGAAGGATATTGTTTCCGTTGGAAAATTTCGGTCGTTTGTTACTCCCCAGTTTTATTGCTCTTTGCGTCAAAGTAACAACCTAGTTTAGATAAGTTACATTACTTCAACTTTCTTACAACGGTCAACAACGTAAAGTGTATCAATGCCTAATTATAACTTCATTGATGATCGTTATTACGTTCTGTATATGACGAGAAATTCTCTAATTTATTTGCCTATATCGCTAAAAAGCCGTTTCATCAGCGGCTAATTACCGCAGAAGCTAATGCTTTTAACCTCGACAAATATTTTTAAAAGGACTTTTTAGAAAAAAGTATTGGCACGTTAAAAGCTTACCTATTATCGGAACAAAGCCGCATTAAATTAACAAGCAACCGTCCTCTGTTTCGTTACGTAAAGTTCAGCTCGTAATACGTTTAATTTCTTTCTCTACCCTCGTCATCGTTTCGCGATTTAAGTCAATAATCCGCTTTCCATTAGGTTACAAATGTAGAAAGTCACTTTTACCAAGAAGGCGAGAGGTGTGTGTGTATGTGTATGCGCGCGCGTTATAAATAACCCACCTTCCTTCGAATTCACATAATCACACGCGTCACAAAGAACCGCGGGCTCCCCTCCCCTCGCCGCTGACTAACGATGAAAAAATGGAAATCTCAATCGCGCCACCCCCTCGATGTATAACTCGCGCGCGCTTCCCCTGCCCCCTCCCGCCGATTGTGTAATCGTAAAAAGAAATCTCAATACATTAGTGCTTTTAGGATACGAGCGCGCTTCGCCTCATCCCCCGTGATTCCCCGCCTTATAGTTCTTTCGCTTTCTGTTTGCGGATTATTTTGTTTTTTGGTTGCTCTTTCTTTCGCGTCGTTTACTTTCTGCGGGTCGCCTCTGATGGCGTTAAAGCAATAATTCTATTCTGGAATAATTTATGAATTTTTTAATACTAAAGGCGATATCAAATTGACTACGTATTTATGATGAACAGTCTACGAAGACACAACGGAAAAAAAATTTGACAATTGAGTTTTACTTTTCATGAATACAGAAGAATTATTTATGCTACTGCAACTCACATAAAATTATTGCGTTATCCGCGATAAACTGGCACTGGAATGACACTCTCCCGTCAGCCGTTAACTTCACTGGGATCGTCTTTGAATAAAAATCCATCTAATAATATTATTAAAAGATAAAACATCAATCTTCCGAATAAAGATCCCCTCGCCTCTCTCGTCCAGCGATCCATCGCAGCCGAGTATATCGGCCATTCTTTTTCACACTCGCAGCCACATCCCCCGCCACCTGCATAAACAACCCAACGGGCAGGCCTCAAAAATATATATTCCAGCCGCGGCATGCCGTGACCGGGACCGGATAGACAAACGCGAGAGCCACCTGTCGGACACACGTGCCGGGGGGTCTCCCCGATACGGCGATAAGTCGAGGAAGAGAGTGTGGCCTTTGGATTTCTCCTCTTTATTGGGACGGCCAGCTGGCGATGGGGAGGGGAGGGGGTGCAGGAGGGAATGTCTTGTCCGGATAATCGGACGCTACTTCGAGCCGAACAATTCAATTACTCGAGTTCCGGACCGGTTCGCCTTTATTGGGCGGTCGCTCGCTGGCTAGTTCCCGCAATCCTCCCCCCCCTATGATTGCGAAACGTGACTTTACGCGGTCGCCGGCTATTCGCGTGCCCCGAGCCAACCGAGTCTCGGAGTATTTGCATTTTCTACGGTTTTATTGTTTGCCGAGAGTTGAGCAGTTGCTACAACTCTATTTTTTTTTTTTTCGGGGGTTTCGCGGGCTGCACCTGCGGGAGGGGATTTATTTCCAGGCCGAAGCGATGCTTTATTCGGAGTTTCGGAGCATTATTGCGATTCGCTTTTTCGCGGGGATGTTTAATTCAAGTGAAAAGCATTAATTTTATGATGCGGAATTCGAAAATAATCTTTCTTACTTTCCTTTGAAATGGAATTTTATTGAAAGTAATAGTATCGCTGGCGGGATGTAATATTACATTAAAAGTTTTTTATTTCTTCAAAGTTCTAAATGAGGATCTAAGGTTTCTAGGCTCTGAGGATTCTTATTAAAAGAGCTTTATTACTTTTTGCAGTATTTTATTTATACAGCCTTTGATAAAACTTTAAAAGAAAGAGCAGCAATATCAAAATATATACAGTGCAACCCTCAAAGAGAATTAATTTTCATAGTTAGTTATTGTCCTTCTTTTCAAACGGCAGCTGCAGGTATTAAAACAGTGTAAATCAAATATAATACAACATTTATTAATTCTTTTTCGTGCTTTCTAAAATTTTATGAAAAAAATGTGTGCCTATACGTGAATCTGACATGAATTTATATGAGAGAACTCTATTTATACGTTTGACCGGTATGGATGTCTACATACATAACCATATAAATTTACGGTGGAGTATAAAGTGTATTTTTAGCATGTACTTCTGACGCATACATTAAAAAATAACATTATTTTTAATCAAAAGCGAAAGAGAACAAGTTCCATCGAGTCTTTTATATAAATTCCGCAATAATTTTGTGATTTTATTACAACTACTGGCTACATTATTTATGACTTAATTTCTTTTCTCAAGATCAATAAAACGTAAATGTGCGACGCTTCTTTATTTACAGAATCCAGTTGTTTAAGCATGCGAATAAAACGAATATTTTATGAAACATTAATCAAAGGGTTAATCTTATATATTTTAAAAAAGACTAAAAGTGTAACATATTTTATTATCACACGTTAAATTGTTAAAAAATATCTGATTGGCTAGAATTCAAGTGATCCATTTTACGAGGAATTAAATTCATATTATAATAAACCTGCTCATGCAGGTGGACTCTTATTATTTTTTCTATTTTTTCTAATTCTTTCTTTAATTTTCATTTTTCTAATTCTTCTTTCAATTATTCTAAATTTTCTTTTAATTTTTTTTTCTAGTTTTTTTTTAACAATCGATACAGTATTACTTCCCGATTGTTAAGTGGTTGTATAGGTCGCACGTTCGTTTCATCAGAGTCGTCCAAATGTATGTTCCTGAAAGAGTTTAACTGAATGGGAAAAAATTATAAATATCTGCCTCAAATATAGAAAATAAACAAATTAAATTTCCAATGACTTACAATGGAAGATTGTATTGTAAGTGGTGTACTTGATACTATCCAGCGAACATTTTCTGAACAAGGTGGAGTAGTTAAAGATCCAGTATAAGTATAAAATGAATTCATGTCATTTATACCAAAAGAAGAAATATCAAAATTTCTGGAATTAACTGCACTGCCTTTCTTTGTTACATTAGAGAAAAACGATGAAACAGGAATCATTCCCGTGTTTGATGGTTCAACATCCTAAATATTTTTGAACAATGATTTGCCTTGTATTAATTAGAAGAAAACTAAATAAACACATTAATTTTTTTTTAATTTAAATATTCTTACGTTTATTTCAAAAGGTACACCAATGACTAATACACCATTTTCTTTACCTAAAGCTTCCTTCACATTTGCATATCTTACATTGGCAAATACAAAATGAGCCTCAATCGCAAACCTTCCGGATTCAAAATATTGAATATATTAAATTACAAAATTTTCTAATTACGAAAAAAAATAATATTACCTTTGACCCTCAATAGTGTGTTCAGATCCTTTTTTATCTTTACCCCAATGAAAATGCATCTCATGGAATCTGAATTTTCTACCGCAAACTAATCTTCCAGTAATCGTTGGAATGGTTTTACCCCATTGACCCGTGAGAGATACTAAAGACATTAGATAATACTTTAGCTTTGAGACTAAAAAATTGAAAACAGAATATATTCGTATTACCGGAATGTCCTGAATTTTGAATCTTCAGCGATTTAGGTTTCACTTTGTAATGAATTAATTGAATTGGTAATTTTTTGACTTCCGTAACGTTGGCACGTAAGTCTATCGGAGACTGTTTCTTTCCTTCAGTGCATGTTGGTGAATATTGTCCCCACGTACCGGTATTCTTATAATTAAATGCGAATCCTGAGATTTATATAAAAGTTTATAAATTTTTCAATAATTTGAAGAAGATAAATTAGAATTTTAGTAAATATTTACCGTAGGCAATTAAATACAATAAATGGAAGCCAACGAAAGCTTTTGAAAACTTCAACATTATTGCAAAATTGAACAATTGAAATCTGAATGAGAACGCGACGCACTGAATTTTAGTTTCAACCTCTAACGTTTGGGTAACATTTGTTTGTAGAATATCTTAAAATTTTAATGAGCATTATAACATTAAACGCTTATCATAATTGAATTTTAGTTTTAGACTCTAACGTTAGGGTAACATTTGTTTGCACAATATCTTAAAATTCTAATGAGCATTATAACATTAAGCGCTTATCATAATTGAGCTTATCAATACCTTATATTTGCAAGTAAATAAGTAAAAAGAACTTTGCACTTTCAAGTAATTCAATCAGTTATATTTGACGCTCAAACGCTGATTCGTAAGTTTACATCTTTGTTAGGAAAGATAAAAAAAACACTTAAAAATTCTACATCTAAAAGGTAATTTAAAAACTTTACTGCTTTTCTGACTTACACTCGTAACTATTTTTTACGCATTTTTAACCAAAACATTTTTTTTTATTTTTTTTTTTTAATAGAAAAGAAATAATTAATTTAAATTTAGAAACAAGGTTAATACATATAAAAAGGAATTTTTATCACACATCGAAACTCCGCATTCCGTCAACAATTTCGGTACCAAATAAGCGACATCCATAGATTTTTCATCAAGCTTACAAAAATATAAAAGTCGTCCCGATAAACAATTAAGGATGATTATCCCGAATTCGGCCTTCCAAGAAGCATTCACTATTAATACAGCTCCGAAAGTAATACAGCGCGACGTCGCGTATAAATTTCCGATATTTCGGTGCTCTTTATTCCCTATGCGTGGAAGTTTTAACGGTCGCGGTGTTTTAGACTCGAATTTATGCTCCCCCCTCCTCCCCGGTTAGATAAGTTGAAATTAAAACGCGACCTTCTCTCCCTTGCTTTGCTTTACGACGCGCCGCCGATCCACCGCCAGGCAGAGATATATATTCGCACTTTACGTAACCGGTGACGCTGGATGTATATATGCGCTCTCCTCCGAAACTTTATCAAGTGCACTTTGACGTTAGTCCGCGGATAAATATACATGTTACACGTGTATGCGAGAGCAATTTGCAAGTAGAATGCGAGCGAATCAAAACAATATTAAATGTTGCTTTGAGAATATTTACCGCGCGGCATTAAAATGTGATTTCGCGATGGCGCGCGCGCGCGCAGTTCAGCCCGGTGGACGATATGGCAAGGCCGGAATATCAAAGCGGGAATGGGACGCGACCTTTGCGAAATTAGCTTATTTATTCGGGACGATTTAAAGTCGTTTTGTTCTTCAATTTTCGAGTGAGCGATCGTGAATGCGCCGTTACGTAGCTGGGATTATTAATAATAAAACGCGCGTAAAGTTTACGGAAACGCAATACATGAGATCGCGAGTGTAATTTGTTTTTGCATTTAGTACGTTTTCGATACTGCAAGCGAGGTCCTGGGTGTTATTCGAAAATTTAATAGGGGAAGCGTCGATTGTTTCAATGCAATAATCTCTCCTTCGAACTGAGAAAAATAATAAGCTATATATAGTAGAACTGGCGAATAATAAGTTTTTTTTTTATTCTCGGCTGTTCCAAAAAGGATTTTACCGCTGGACCATAAATAAGTTGAACGAGTAAAATAGGCAGCCAACTAAAATTTTATAGTACATCCAGCCATTAAGAGTTTTACTACTTCTATTAATCTCCATAATTCATCAACTTTAATTATCCTTCTCTCCTGCCTTTTCTGTTAAATAAAAAAGCATTTTTTTAAATAAATGAAAAGCAGCTATTATAAATTGCGGCACATACGTCTTCCATAAAACTAGGTCTCACCTCTTCCTACACCCATTTCAGGTTGTGCTTTAAACGCGGATGTACGTATAAACGGAGCTTTACGATATTTTACAAAGTTTAATTACTCTTTTCCCATTGTACGAGGGAAACACATTTTCAAAATTCCCATTACTTCAGAAGGTTTATTAAACGGTTTTTCTTTCTTCCCTCAGTTCTTCTCTCAAAATAGTACAGTTCTGTTATTGTTGATTTTAAAAAGTTCATCAAAATATCAAATTTCCTACTTGTAATAATAATTAAAAATGCTCAGTCAATTACGATGCGAATGAATTTTGAATCTCATGAAAAAGTTGAAAAGGATTTAAAGATTATTTTCACTTGCTGCCCTTAAAAAATGCAAAATCACCGGTGCTTCTACGTTTGTAAAATAAAATATTTCACAGCTACGAGAGCTGTAATACAATAAATTTCAGGCTAAGAATAAAGAAATTCGTCCCACTTATCAGCTCGGAAAGAACTCTTGTTAGACAAGCTTCTCACTCCTCCCTCCTCACCTTCTCTCTTTCTCCCGCTTCGAAGCAGAAGACGACGGCGCATCGCGGCACGGGGCTACAGAAGCGGCTACTCAAAGTCTAACTGCGGCGCAATTAATTCTCGAGTCACGGCGGCGGCGGCGGCGGCGGCGGTGGCAGCGGCGGCTCTTATGCGATCGAGGCGCGGCCGCCGCCGCGCGCTTTCCTTCTCCCTCGGTTCGCTGACTCGCGCAAACTTACTCGCCGCCTGCTGATTTAGTTATACGCGCGCCCACGTGCACTTGCGTAGATGTGCTCGGAAGAGAGAGAGAGAGAGAGAAATCGCCGCGGGCGAAAGGAGGGGCGAATTTTAGCAGCGCGTAGAGCAGCTTTAAGGGACGGTTTTAGGGCGGAGAGAGTTGGTCAAACGCTTGTTTGTAAGAGAGTTCGCGGGGGATTTTATTTTGTTACGGAAATTCCGGACGCGATAAGGCGATGAATCAGGGCGGCGAAGGGAAAGCGACGATTTAGAGTCGCTGGCTGGTGGATTTAGCTAAATTATCTGCATTTTACGAATATCGAAGGCCGTAAAACTGAAAAAATAAATGGTTTTGTAAAATTTCTTTGTTAGTTTGACAATGTTCGTATAAAGTAAAATAACAACGGGTCGGTACTTTGCTAATCAATAAATTAATTATAGTTAAAATGGATTAATACCACATTTTCTGTCGTTTAATCAATTTATACTTGTTAATAATTATTTAGCCGCGGTCTTGTTTATCTGAGAAGCAAAATTCAGTTAAAGGATTTTAATTAAATTACCATTCTCGCAATCCCCGAGTTACAATCCAAATCATTTGATGCAAATGAATGACAATTAAAGCGAATGAATTGGCAAACCAGGTAAGTATGCCGAGTAAATTGTAATGGATTGCGCGTACCGAAACAATTAGCGCGACGTTTACCGAGCTCAAATGCGCGCATCGCAAAAAGGAATGCGATGCAGCCATGCATACACGGCGGGCACAAAACAAAGAGCGCACCAGAAACGGACGAGGAAAGAGCTAAAATCGAGCAAAGAGACCCCGGCAGCTATAACGCGAGCGTACCATATACATATATACATATATATACGCTCTTTCAAGGGCTAACGAAATTATTCATGAATCATGAGGAATTTCATTAGCTGCAGGCGCGCCGCTGAAGATCCATTGCACTCCCGATTCTCCATCTCTCTTCATCCCCACTCGACTTCGCTAATTTTCCTTGGACACGAATATGCATCGACCTCGAATCCGCGAAACCCCCTGGATTTTGCAAATTCGAGGCTCCGCCTCTCTCTCTCTCTCTCTCTCTCTCTCTCTCTCTCTCTCTCTCTCTCTCTCTCTCTCTCTCTCTCTCTCTCTCT
>JAWWEO010014550.1:0-26420 GCA_035582975.1 Ormyrus labotus
TTAGATTATTACTCGTTTTGATTTCACTTTTTTAAATATTCCTTTAGTAAAAATAAACCTTTATTCAAATATTTTGAATGGAACATTCATCTTCTAATGATCCTCAAAGTAACAGAAGCTCTGACAACTGAATGCTGTAACTTCATGCAGTAAAACGCTGAAATGTATTGCAACCGTGAAGATTTTCAATAAAAATAATCGATCGCCTCGCAGAGGATTTTACGATCTGCGTCGAGGTGAAATTCTATATTTTCTACATTAAAGTTTAATAATAACGTTTTCACGCTGTATAAAATAACGAAGGAAATCATTTTTAGAAAGTGTTTGCGAATTTAGCTTTCAGTATGATATTCATGGATTTGTTTTTACGACACTTATGACAGTTTTATGACACGTTGCTGATTTAATCTTTCAGGTTTTTCGCCCGTAGAAATGCGGTGGGCGTCGTAGAACCGGTCATTTATTTTACATTTTTCCAGCAGTTTTCGGAACTTGACAGATCTGTATCGGCACATTTGTTGTCATTTCTAATTTAGATTCTATTGTCGCTTTTTCATGTTTAATTTATATTTGACAATTGATCACCATCAGTATTCTAACATAAATATTTACACATAAGCTATATCTAAACCTTTAGATTTTTAAATTAAAACATCTGCTTGCCGCCTACTTACAGTTTACTTTGTTAAATATCCAAATATTTACCGTAAATGCTACCGCATAATCGATGCAAATATTATATCCTAAAAAAAAATGATTTACTTCCGAAGAAAAACGAATGGCTTTTTCCCGAAAAGGCGAAAAATCCCATAAAACCCCCTCGCATCCATTGCACATCGCACAATTTCTCAATCCCGAAAGCCCATCTTGCCCCATCAGCCTCCGTAAACGTCGGCCAATAAACCTCGGCCGAGTGTCAAGGTCGCCGGGGTCGGCGCGTCGATATACACAGCGTCGGAGCCGCGAATAAACGACCGGCCGGAAAGTTAGCGGCCCGCGGCCATCTCGTATATCATCTCGGCTGCGCCTCGAGCCGCCAGGGGACCGTCGCTCCTGCCGGTCCCGTTACCGATCGCCGTTTCCTAGAAGCGGATCTTTGCATGGGAATGCGCTCTTAGGCAGTTTTGGAGGACGAGCACTTGCTTTTGGTGAGTGTTGTGTTTTGGTTGCGTGGGCAGGAAGTGATTCGGGCGATTGACGGGGAAAGTGAAGTTTTTCCTGATGAATCGACGTCGTTTAAGGAGCTAATGATGATTGCACGGTTTGGGTCGTGATGATTTTGAATTTATGATTGAGACGTTTTATGTACGGAGATGTTGGTCATTCTGTGGGTTGAATTAAAAAAAGATTAGATTTTTATTTGAATTAAAAATTTCACTTTTCTTTGCGTAGAATTGTTAAGTACGATTATAATCCTGTAAAATCTATAGATCTTGTGAAATATTGAAGGAAATCGCAACACTAGAAAATATAAAGCTTTTGCAATATCTTCAATGGAATTTCACTATGTTCTAAAACATGTTTGAAGGTTTGAAGACTTCGATAAAAAATAATCAAAACTTTATTATTGAAGTATTAGAAATTTTTTTTTTGTATTTATACATGAATATTTCAAAATTATAACAAGCTATGAAAAGTGCCTTTAGTCTATCTGCTAATTCGATAGTTCTTTACAAGCAAATAGATGGAACGGATTTCCTCCAGGGTTGTTTTGAAAATAATCCTTGCATCATCACATTATTTAAAAGTTTTATTACCAGCATTTATTAACAACATTTTTATCCTTCTACAAATAATTATATGATCATTCATAAAACGCTTATTTCTTCTTACACGCCGACAATTTACGCCTCGCATCTCCAATAATTTAAAACCTCATTAAGACTAAAGAAAGAGGCTTTTAAAACAGATTAAAATTCCAAAATACGTCTACCATCTTCCATTTTTGCCCCGCGACGTTATAAAGCGATGTACTTATGCTGTACATACTTTCTCGAGTTCTGTCCCCGCGACACTCTTTATAATCCTGGGTGTGTTTCAACTTTCGACCATAAGTCAGCTTTTGTCGCAAAAGGAACTGGAGCGTTTTTTTTTGCGGTTTGTCATGTTGTACGAGCACTTGTAAATCAGTCACTTGGCGCATTCCGCGCTGCAATTCAATCAAAGTCGCATTGATGTCGGTTTAACGCTGCAGGATTTATATATTGAAATGTGCAATTTAAAAATGCGTAAATGGTTCAATAAGCAACAGCAAGTTTCGGTATTATTTATAAGTGAGTTTAACTGGCTAAAAGCGGAACTGTGTCGAAAAATTTGTATTTAAAAATTTTAAAACTCAAACTTACTGAATTTAGGCGAACACTGGTCTTTTCAATAAGCTTTGGTGGTTTGCATTTCAACAAAATATTTAATACGAATATAGTAGGTTAAACGACCCGGATCTAATCAAGTTGTCAAAACATTCTCTAATTATAGATTCGACAGCTTTCATGTAGTTTTATATACTTTTATATGGCGAAATCAACACACAGCATTAAAATAAAATTTTTAGTAAGTTTTCTGTTTAGCTGAAAAACGATTTTTAATTAGTTTTGAAGTTTTTGAGTCAACTTTTAATGATTTGTATATCTTAAATTTGTTTCGAACTAAGTGGATGATGAGTAAACGCGACCTAAAATTTTATCTCTAACTAATAACTAATAACGCGTAATTAACCTTTCATCTTGCAAAAAGTCTTATTTGCACGCAAAATTTACTTCTCTCTTTAGAAATTCTCAATTAATTTAAATTGAAATTTCGCAATCTTCTCCAATCTTCAAAATCCGAACCAAAGTATCAAACCGAACAAACGAATAATTTACTTCCACTTCCATTTCCCGATACCTGGAATTCCTCGTCGGTGCATCGAACTCAGTCCGTCACCCCTTAAATCAGCAGCTCCAAAACAAAACGATCTCCTTTCCTCTCGGCGTCGTCGCGGCCACCTCTGAAGCCTCGCTTTAACGAGGAGCAAAAGCTCCCTCCCCCCCAAGACGGACTGCCGCTCTAAAAGTACAAACCGCCGCTATCGGCGATCTCGCTTAGAGTCACCTGCCGCATATAATGCATAAACACGCGTATCCGAGCGGCGATCGAGCCGGAATCGATCGCCGCCGCTGATCTACGCTTTCCGTCTTTCTTTGCTTTCTTGCCTCGAGTGGAATATCGAGTCGGTGGGGTAACGTGCAAAGGTGAGCGAGAGAGAGAGAGAGAGAGAGAGAGTTTTTGAATGGCTCGCGGAGGAAATGGAATGGGATTTTTTAGATGCTTGCTCGCTGAATCGACTTCCGTGGAGATCTCCGATGATTTTAGTTTTTAGATTGTGTGCGATGGGGCAATTGGAAATGGTTTTTGATGATGGTTTTTTGCATAATTTCAGCGAGTTTAGGTGGAAAATTGCAGGATGTTAATAGTTTCAGCAATTTTAGTAAAGAAGTAAAATAATTTCGTGTTTGCATAAGTTCAAGGCGGAAAAAACAGTGTCGTTACATGGATAACTTGAAAAAATTTAAATTTACTAAGGATTTCTATTTAAAGTGCGGGGAAAGTTTACAAAAATGCGGTCAAAGGTTGTAGAATTCATTAGAAATTTTCAGTTTTTTCAAACTTCTTTACAATGGTTCTATTTTAAAAAGTTTAAACGATTGCCGCGAAGTAAACGTATAAATCTTTTATACAATTAAAATAATTAGTTTTATATAATTAAAAATAATGAATTAGCAATCACTTATGTTTTTTAGATGTCTCCTTTTGGAATAATCTTATATACTACTGACGTCACTGTTTAAGATTTCGATTCTCTAAATATTTAAAGCATCGGTATAAATCATTTGAATCAGTTTATGATTGCTATTATGCATGCAAAACTAGAAGTTCAGATAATTTAAATTAAAATTTGTCGTCTCATGAATCATTTTATCATTGGAATGATAAAATCTGTTATAATTTACATACAACTTAAAAATGAAATCATCATTTGGCAAGATTGGATCATTTGTTATCGATTCCATTGAATTAGTCAATTCCTGCCGTTTAAAAATCGTTGGAAGAACTGCTCTAAAAATATTGTGAATACATTGCTGACCAAACAATATTTCAATTCGTACAAAAAAGAAAAATTTTTTCGTTCCTTCCTCAATTAAATCCCTGCGAACGATCCCGTACTCATCAGCATTTCCAAAATAAAGTTTCCCTCCGAAACGAATTCTCGTCACCGTACGAAAAGCGCCGTAAACTCTCCTTTACACCTCCAACAAATCGCTTCCTCGATCCCGACCAAAACAAAGCTGCAAAGCTCCGAAGCATCCCGCTCTCTCTCTCTATTTGCATCTCCAATAAAAACTCATCGGCAAGCAACAGCAGCAGCAACAGCAGCATCGCACGAAAATCGGCCCTTTCGCACGGCGTTCCTTTATCCGCGCGTTGTTTCTGCGTCTCTTTTTCCACTTCCTTTCACCGCGGCGGCGGCGGCGGCGGTGGCGGCGAGTCACAGGAGCGAGACGCGGCGGCGGAAGGGACGCCGCCGCCGCCGCCGGCTGTTGGCCGGTCAGTTTACGCCGCGCGGACGAGCCAGCCGGTCGAGTATACTCCGCGAGAGGCCTCCTTTGTGTTCGGTGTTCGGAGCTTGGAGCCGAGGCCGAGAGGATCGATGGTAGTTTCAAAGGATTATATAGTGAGGTGCTTGGGTGGAAATTTTGATGGTGAATCGTGACGAGATGGTTCGGGGGAGGATTGGAGAACGACTGGATCACGATTTGAGTTGACCGGCCGTCTGGAGATTCGGATGTTGGAGGGCTGTTTTTGGTTTCTTTGTGGCAAAAATTGAGCGTTTTGGATTTGATATGGTAAAATAAGTCCGAATTTAATTTTAAGTCGGATAAGAATGCGGTACAAAAATTTTATTTTAGAATTCTCGGGGCCATTAAATTGTTGTCAATACTTTTATTAAATCCAATTGTTTATACTTAAAAAAAAACATCAAAGGGAATAAAAAAAAATTAAAAATTATTACTTAAAATATTTAAATGAAAAATTGGAAAAAATTGTCTATCTCGTTTGATTTGCTAAAATATTGATATATCAGTGTCCTTGTTTTCGTAAAAAAAACCAGAGTATAAAAAGTATTTACAAAAGTATAAAAAATGCTTTGTCAACGTAAGGATCGAACTTTCCAGCTGACTCCATAAAAGTAAATACTAAATATCAGGAAGTAAAGCTGAAATTACGTTTAATAATTCTTGAGTTTTTAACGGCAACGAACTAATGATTCGAGAGTTAAACAATACCAAAGTTTCAGATTTACTATAGCTTTCTATGACGTAGCGTCATCATCGATCGTTAACGATTAGAAACGGCTTGTTAAAAATCTGATTTACGCCGCGAATAAAATCGTCCCGAAGAAAGGAGAAACTTTATACAACTTGCGAATATCGTTAAACATCTTCATTACGTTCTGGAAAGAAATTTTATCCCCGAATTAATCCGTGCTTAACGTCAATTTGATACTGCGTCATTAAAAAAAAATGTCGCTCTTGCCAATCATTGTACTGAAAAAGACATTGCGACAAAAGAAGCGAGGAAAAAATTACGATCGGCCTTGTTCGCACTTCGTTATTCATTACTCGTTGCATTTGTTTTTACAATTTTTCTTACCGATCTATTAAAAAAAGCGAGAAACTTTGTAATTCAAGGCTGTATTTTAATCATTTTTATATGATTCAGTTTATGACAAGTTCTACAAAAGCCAGTAAAGTATTCAAGGATCAAATTTTTCTTGTCAATTTCATTTTTCTTCCCATCATTTTAAAATACTCGGTAACTACAATAGCTATACTTCTTTTATGCAAGATATCAACTTTCTTGACAATTCCTCATCATTGGTCACTCAATCAAAAACCCGCCAATAAGAAACCCCCAAATCTTTTTCTTTTTTCCAAAACTTCCTTCCCCCTTGCTCATTTATCAGCAAAACTCTGCCATCGGACGTGATTCACTCCGCGGCAAAGCCCCAATACCTCGCCGCAGAGGAAGCGCATCGGAGGACGATATACCCAGGGAGCAAATTGATTCGGAAATAGCGCGATGACAGTCATTACGAAATCCTCCTCCCGCATTCCTGCGCGCGACGCAAAACCCAGCCGCAGCCCCGCTAAACACAGAGAGAGAGAGAGGGAGATTTCTATTAACGAGCGTCGGCTTTAATTGCGCCTGATGTCCGGTAATAACGTACAATTTGAAGCAGCCGCGGATGGAAACGGGTTTTCGACGAGCAGCACGCAGCGCCGCGAGAAAACTCGCGAAATCTCTCCCGGATTGCGCAACTCGCGCGACATTGTCGTCCAGGGCGACTAGAGAACTGGGATTTGGATGCTCGACTTCCTTCGGTCGAGGGTTGCGAGGTGTTTTTATATTATACAGCGGGTGGCAGGAATTTCAGCTGCGTGGGAACGAGAGATTCACTTTGGAGGATCGAACGGATGCACACTGCACTGTTTGGATGCCGAAGCGGATCGTTCGGAGTCGGTGGATTTGAATATTTCGCGCTTCTGCTTGCGGGTTTTGTACTTTTGAACGTTTTACTGCTCAAAAATTAGGGTGATTTAGCGCTGACTTCTGGGGCTTGGGATTTAGCGCAATTATTTGACCGTTTGCAAAGTTTACGAGCGGGTTGGGAGCTAACTGAGATTTAGAGCGATGTGATTAAATTGATGCTGTAATATTTTTAGCGAATTAAGAAGCTAATTTAGTTTAAAATATTCATCATAATTTTCTTTTCGTAATACTTTGTAGAGGTTGAAATAAAATTAAAAAAAGAAACACCGGGTTCCTGCTGAAAGCTGGCAAGAATTTTGTTTTTTCACTTTACTGTTTATCTTTCTTTAAAGCACTTTATGAATGTGATAATAAAAATTCAAATTAAAGCATCAGGTTTGTAAAATCCGAGCTACGTCTTCGAAAATGTAGCTTCGATCTTAATTGGCGGATACAGTTATTTTCTGGCTATAAAACGCATGTGGATGTGGGCTTATTCCATGTTTATACGATATGTTAATGAATATCTAAAAATTTCTTCATTTTTTAAATTTCTTAGTATCAAAATCTTTAAGTTTAAGTAGTTCTATTAGACAACAAAAGTTGACAAAACGTACTTAGTTTTCACGTGTTGTATTACCCACAAAGTAATAATAATAAGCTTTTATTTAGTTATTCGTTTACTTTTAAATTGTTTCGTTTGAAGTAATAATTCTATATTTAAATTACTTAAATGTAATAATTTTTATAACTATAAACAAAAATCTCCGATAGCTCTTGAACCTGCCTTTTATCTAAAACCGGTTTAACCATTAAATTCTTTAAATGCATTTATAAGTGAACTTTATCTGTGAAAACGATTTTAAAGTTGTTGGCACGTCGCTTATTTATTTTGTAAGTAATTGTGTCAAGTGGAATTTACAAGTTAAATTTTCATTCCAACTATTTCCAGTTCTAAATTTAGATTTTAATTGTTTTCTCCTAACTTTCATTCTGCGCACACCGAAAATCTAACAATCGCAATAAAAGCTAAAATTATATTTATATAAAAAAAAAGTATCTAGGAACACAGGCGAGCTCTTTGTCGATCCAAATGAACTCCCGAGCAAAGCAAAAATACGCACCTCCGCGCTTCTCGCTCGATTCCACCCTCGAAAGTTACGTAAACCAATTCCCAGTCCGCGTTCAAAAATAGCGAAGCAAACAGCGACTGACCTCGGCTCCGAAAGGTCCATTGTTTAAACCCGGGCATTTCCAACAAAAGCCCCGATAATCTCGCCCCCGGGGTCGGTTGCATCATGTGGGGTTACGAGAACGCCATCAGCGCAAATGGGGAAGTCGATTAAAAGTCGATTTCCGGCCGGCGCGATATCGGCCTTGGTTATTGGAGGCCCGTCGATATCGCTTTTCCCCGCACGTTTATCTACCTCGGCGCCCGACGAGCGGTCATCTCTCTCTCTCTCTCTCTCTCCCTTTCTGCGCGAGAGAGGGTTAAGGCCAGCTTCGAGAGAGGATTATCGGCTTGATTAATGAAGCTCGAGGAGTAGAGCTTCACGGGCAATTTAATGCTTCGTGGGTGTTTAGCCTTTTTTTGCCTCGCTCGATTCGATACGGAGTCTTTTTGCTTTTGGGGATGATCGTGTTTGCTTTGTTTTCCTCGGGACTCTCCGGGCGAGAGGTGGCTGGTATGTATTCAATTTTAGATGAATTAACTGTTAATACGAGTAAAGTTTCCTTTAAAAATATTTTCGTATTTTTGTTATTGCTCTATTGTGAATCGGCGTGAATTAGAAAACGAAGACTTTTTGCTTCCTTTTTTTCAAATCATTAAAATAAAAGAACCCTCTTCGGCCGGAAATCTTCGCGTGT
Source organism: Ormyrus labotus (assembly GCA_035582975.1). Lineage (NCBI taxonomy): Eukaryota > Metazoa > Arthropoda > Insecta > Hymenoptera > Ormyridae > Ormyrus > Ormyrus labotus. The sequence continues at coordinate 8,440 of JAWWEO010014550.1, forward strand.
ACAAAGAAAATAAATACGACAAAAGCGATTCTCAAAAGCCTCCGAACAAAGCCAACGTCCACTCTGTAATTCAGTCGAAAACCGTGGCTTATCTCGCAAGAAAAAGGGAAAGCATCAACCAAAAAAAAAGGGACTTCCCCTCTCTCCCGGCGAGCGGAAGCGCACAGCTGCGGTACGCGTGGCGTAACCGCCGAAAAAGCGCGTCACCGCGCCGCGCTCTCGTTATTATTACGTACGACCAGAAAACTGGGCCCCGCTCTCGAGAGCTTCCTCTCGACTTATTTGTCGCGTAAGAGCGCACCGCGCGTATGAGCGATTCCCATTTAGAGCAGGCCGCTCTCCGGAGCGGACGCGGAAAAACTCGATCTCCCGCCGCCCAGTTTTCTCTTCTGCCGTGCGCGCGTGCAGTTGTCATCGCGCTCGTTTCGAAGCGAGAGTTTTGTACGAGTGCCCTGCACCTTTGGTTTATGTAATGTAAGATTTTGTAAGTTTATTTAAGTAGCTTTGCTGGAGTTAAATAAATTGCAATATAATTTTGCCGATGTTTCTGAAAACTGTTAGAACCTTATTTCTTACCGCGATACTTCTGCCAATACGAATGTTTTTAACTACGCTGCATTATCGATATTTAATTGCATACACTTCTGCTATCTCGTTCAATACCGATCTTCTTTACCGCCGCCAGCCACAACCGTCCGCTGCGAATTTCTCCCGTCCAAACTCGGAATCCCCTGCAATTCAAATTCCGAAAGGCATAAAGCCCATCCAGGCGCGTCCGGTAAAAGAAAAATCCCTCCCCCGTTTTAACACTAACCCAGATTCTAAGCCACAAACCCGTTCCTTATCACCTCGGCGACATCGAGCAATTCATCAGCGGGCCGTGTCTCGGGCGCCTGCGCAAACGCGCGGATCGAGACTCTTCGCGATTTTTGCGGAGTTAACGGGGCTTCGCGCCTAATTACGAATCCTCGTTATTTCGATATAAATACGGCGCGAGCAAGGTATTATACGGTAAAGCGTGCTCGATACATAGCAATTGCCGGGGAGAGGATCCCGCGATGCGTGACGCCATCGTTTCTTGCCCGCCTGCGGCTCGTATACATATATACATCCGCGGCTAAGCGATTACCGCCGATCTGCCAGAGATCTGCTCTGCTTACCCGGTAATCTGCCCGCAAATTGGATCTGCGTATGGATTGGAAAGAGCGCCGCGCCGCGCGGCGCTTCCAGGTTGTTGCCCGATGCTCTCTCGTATGGAAGGGAGCTGCTTTCGGCGGGATTATGGATTTTTTCGACGTTCTTTTGTCAGCGGTTTAACAAGATTGGTTTTCGAATTGGGTAGGATCGACGACGTAAACTTGGCGTATGAAAACGACAAATACTTTTTTTTTACTCTGTGTGTTGGAATGTAAAATAAATTTTAAAAATAAGTATTGAAGTAAATCTATGAAATATTTCTACCGCGTTTTTAAATAAATAATTAAAAGGAACTTGATAATGAATAATAATGTAGTCCAAATTGTTCTTTAAAGCGTTTAAAATAATTCGACTAAAAATTCATTTGTTTTTTTGATGCCTCGCGATAATTGTAAAGTATGGAACATCTGTTACGGATGCAGAAATAGCCAAGAAAACGCTTATTTACACTTAATGACATTCCAGCATGCAATTATGAACGTCCAAATGAATTTATTCATGTACCTGCCGTAGATAATAAATAAATATGGCCTTTTTGCCTCCTCGAAGCGAGCTCAGATTACGCCGGCTTTTAAATCGAATCGTGTTACCAAGCATATTATGCTGAATAGTTGCAGCCCGTTTCAATAATTCTATTAAATATTTTACCTACATTACCTAAATCTTTCGTACCGGAGTGCCGAATGAAACGAGGGTTTCTTAGAAATTAAAAATTAAGACTTATACTAGGAAATAATTGGAAAATTTTATTTTAGTAACCGCAGTACAACCTATCGACTAACGTGAATACCCTCTCATCTTATGCATTGAGAAACCAATAATGCATCCTTTAAATCTTCCGCTACTTTTAAATTTAGCCACTAAAATAACACAATTTTCCCGACGAATCCGCGAAGCGCCAGAACCAGATTTTCAAGATATACCTCGACACCACACCGCGCGCTCTGATCCATTTTCCAGCAAACGGTTTCGCCTCGCGTTATACGCACGCCAGCCGCGTCGGGGCGGACACGCGCGGTCGCCCGGGAAAAACGGGGGGGAAACATCATCAGGTGCGCACGCGCGAATCGCCCGTTACGGGCCCGGGGAGATTCGAGGCATTACAATGCGATGCGCCGCTCGGTGCATCCACGAATTCGTCTCTATATGGAGCTTTTACGAATTCGGTTAGGCGGGACGGGGCAAAAAATCGGCGCGCGCCCGAGTTTCGCAGGTGAAAGATGTGCTTTGCCGGTTTTTTCGACGCTGGTAATTGGTGCGTATGTCGGTTATCCGCGGGGAACGGAGGCGCTGGAAAAACCGGTAGATATGCGTGTCGATTCGTATCGGGAATGGAGGCGAGTCTAGTTATTGGTGGGCTCGTTTTATGCGTCTATGATGGTGATTGGGATTATTTGGGTTAGTCACTCCTTTCCATCACGTTTGTCGTTTTGCTTTTTTATTTAATTTTTTTATAAACTTGTATCTTATTAATTTGAAGTATTTTGACAAGTATTTAAAGGATTAATTATGTATATAAGAAAATATCTTTTGACTTTTGCTTTAAAATAATGACAATCTGATTTTGTAAAAGCGAGTCTCTTATTATTAATATTTTTGCTATTAAAATATAACTAATATGCAGCAATGACTATTACCATTAATAATGTCATATAGATCAGCCGCGATTATAAATAATTCTGTCATACTCTATAGCCATTCTTAAATTTTTACGAGAAAACTTTTATTTTTGAATCTCGAGTACCCAGCTATATTTAACAATCCCTTACATTAACTAATAATTGCGGTGGTCGTACGTTGCGCCGCATGTTTTGACAAAAAAGCACGAATTTATTACGGCGATAATAGATAAATCAGGAAAATTTGATACAGAGTTATAAAACATGCAATAATCTGGATTCTAAAAATATACGCCGTCGGTTTTATATCGCCTTAACAGTTTATTCGGGAGGCTTCTGCGGGGCGAAAACAGGTCTAGGAAGGCTTTTCCTTTAACTCGCACATCGAAGGCTCTCTCGCGCGTATTTCAAGTTCCAGTTGTATAATATTACAGTTAATATGCATTGCATATACGCGCGGCGATAATATGTGCCACCTTTGCGCCATTCATAACCTCGAAAGCGTTATATCCTCGGAAAGAGCTAGCAGGACTATATAGCTATAACGTATTATGCAAAGTGCCCTGAACTTGACATATTTTTTTTTAATTTTTGCATACTTTTTTATAAGCAGGCCGTACAGAATTTCAAAAAGATTTTCTATTTCGACACAGTAACGTATAAAAGAAACTTTAACCGATTTTTAGCTTTCTAATCTCAAAATTCCACTTGCCGATTCAAATTGTGAAGGCTCGGTGCATATAATCGTTCGATTTTAAAAACGATTGAGACGAGAGAAAAGATGCGCAAGTAACTCGCGCGAAATTCAAAAGCGTACGCATTTAAAAACGGTATTCCATTCTCCGGCATTTCAAACGCGCCTTCAAATTTTTGTCGAGCCCTGGAACGCCACCGAAAAAAAACCCCGTCGCCTACTAAAAACCAGAAAATTCCCGCGGCGTCCGAGCCGAGCTCCGAATCGCGATGACCGCGAGGCGGAAAAATCTCTCGGCGCCGGAGAGGGATCGCGCAAAAAGCTGACGTAGAATCAGTCTGCTATGTAAAATATGCGCGTCCCGTCTCTCTCTCTCTCTCTCTCTCTCTCTCTCGCGGGAAACGCGGAAAATGGAGGAGGCTCTCCGCGGCGGGCGGAAGTGCGCAGGTTGCGCAATCAGTCCAGCGGCGACCGATTATATGGAGCTGCGTGCGATGGAGAAAAACTGGCTGACGGGGAGAAAAGGAGGAGAGAGAGAGGGAGAGAGGGAGAGAAGAGTTGCCGCGTAATGGGACGGTATTTTTAGCGCGGTTCATCGATTGCTATTGTGAGCTTGTTTTGAAAATCAAGTGGCGGGGAAGGTTTTCTTTTGGAGCGTGGAGTTTTTGCAGGTGGGTCGTTTTAAGCGGGAGTTATTGGCGGTAATGGGGGCTTGTTTGGCTATTGTTTGAGGAAGAATTTTAGGCCTCGTTAAGAGAGGTGATTGAAGTTTAATTTTAGAAATTTCGCAATTGAGATATTTATTCTTCAATTCTCCGGATTTTCTTCGTTGTTGTTAGGACGCGCAATAATAAACGCATGTAAGATTTTTAGGGTTTTATTTCAATAATAAGGCGTTGATGAGTATAAAAATGTATGATTACGTATTTATTCTAAATTCTCCGCATATGTACAAAATCAAATCGGAAATAATATTGCAGGCAAGAATCCAGGACCTTCCAGATTCCTGCATTCGTTAATTAAATATTACAATTAGCGCGACGCGGATCTTACAGCAGAGTGCACGATTACTTAACTTAACGAGGAGTTGATTCACAATCGATGGCTCTTCCTCCAGGACGCACTCACTCTCGGAGATGAGACTCCTTCAATGTAGATTAGATTGTTGGACGGTGGACTCGGTCGTGCTTTCGATGTTAGAAGCGATGCCCGGTGTCCTTGATCTTCCCAGATGACTGGATATCGATGCGTGCGAGTTGCTATTCGTATACTTTGAGTGGCCCGGAAGAAGAGAGCGAGCGTCCTTCGAGGGCGGGCTTTTATAGTCAAAACCATTGCCCCCCTCTACTCGCTCTAATTGAGGTGTACACAGCTCGTACAAGGACGCGTGTTGTGGTCTTGGTATTCTTGCGTTCAATACGCGTTACATAAACACGCCACTATTATTTGAGCAATAGTAAATCATTAACTGCTATCTATCAGCTCTCCTAACATCCACCTTAGCAACCGCCATTAGCAACTCTGTTAATTTCCTCGCTATCCGTCAAACGTGCAGGAGAATGAGACGCCAGAAGCTTAACGAGTCACCGAAGCCACCGATCAATTGCACCCTCAAATCTCCCAAACCGCACGCTTTTCCAACGACAGGATCCCTCGTCGAACGGCGAGCGGAATCCGTAGCCCCGCAGAAACGTATATGTATATACATCGGCCGCGGGAAAAGACGCGACTCGCGATTACACGACGCGATTAAAAGGCGGAGAGGCGAACGCGCTTAGATTGGAGTAGCCTCCGGCGCATCCGGCCGCGCGCGGCGATGAATTACGGGCCCGAGAGAGAGAGAGAGCGCACTTAGATCTAAGCGCTCGATTTGCTGAATCGGCGAGATTGCGATCTATCCCGGGGATTCGAATGGCTTTATCGCGAGGAGAGTTTTTTTTTCTGTTGTTCCTGAGTTATCGCGGGGTAAGTGGGAGGTAATTATTGACGGGGATGCGAGAGCGGGGCTTTTGTTTATCGCTTTATTTTGCTTGCTGCCGCGTTATCGGTAATGAGTGTTTGCGTGTACCGAGGGTAGGGTGAGATATTCGGGAGAAGCGTAAAATTTATTTTATTATTTTTTCCGGAATTTCTATCGATTTCGAACGAACGCGTTCAGAAATTTTAAATAAATATTTTCATATTTATTAGAGAATTCAATTTAATCATCAATAATCGGCTTTCACTTATTACACTGAGAGAAAAAAAGGAGTAAAAATTACTATTCTGTATCGTAACTTGAGATATGAGAAAAAGAAAAAAGATTTTTACTATTTGAATAGTAAATATTAAAGTCGAAAAAATAATATTTACTACTCATGAATAGTAAATATTATTTTTCTTCTCGTATCTACAATTTTCGACTTTAATATTTACTATTCAGTTTAGTAAAAATCTTTTTTTTTCTTCTCATATCTCAAGCTACGATACAAAATAGTAATTTTTACTGCTGCTTTTCTCTCAGTGTAGAATTGTTTACCTATTAAAGTTTTTCTCATTTAAATGCTAAATAATAAGTCGACCGAATAAAATAAATCTTGAAATAATAAGGAAACTCTTAAATCGACGATTCGAAAGTATTCGCGTCGAATTGCACAATTAAAAATCCATCCATTCCTAAAGCGACTCTTCCAAGCCGTCGGTTCCCTCGATACTCCCGCGAATCAACGAGTCGAAGGCGGCAAAAGTTCCGAGCGCAGATAGAAATTCAGAGAAACGTCTTTTATTACGCCGATTCCCGACAATAAAACCGACCAAGGCGACACCTGAGATCGAGGAGGTAACAATCGCAGCTTTTTCCTTCGTCGTAAGCCGTAAGTGCTTTATTAACCGCGCCGTTCCGGGAAGGTTGTTATATTGTTTTTTTGCGCGGACAACGACTGGGGCCGATCGAAGTTATGGCTTTCGTGATGTAAGACGATATTGTGTGTCAATGTTGGAGAAAACTCGAGTATTGTTCGCGGCGCCGACGGAGGATTTTATTAACTGATTATGTCGCTACGGATCGAGAATCTCGAGATTATTATCGCCTCATTGCGGTCAATTAGTTTTTCGCACGAATTTTCGTCGCTCTTTAGTGAAGTTATCGACGAAACGATCAAATAACTCTTTTTTTCTCCAATCAGTTTTCCGCGACGAACGCTCGCGAAAAGCGAGGATGCCCCTCGCGAATTCTCGCACGACCTCAACAGTGACGCGTTAATTTACCCGCTACCCGCGGCGCGTAACGCGAATTTGATCCCCCGGCGCGCGCGCATTCCCTTCCTCGTTCCGCCGGCAATTAACCGCGCTGAATCGCGACATTTTTCGAATTCGCAACGCCGGGCCGAGTCTCGAGCGTGATGAATGAAAATACGCGGCTACCGTTAAGGGGAAACGAAGCTGATGCTTCCTGGCGGAGGGGATCTCGCTTCGTTAAAGGACGGGCCGTGATGGATCGTGGACGTTGTTTGTTTAGCGCTTTTTCTTAGGGGAGGCGAAGTCGCTGATGCACCGATGGACGATTAGATGGAGTTGCCGGTTGGTTCGAGGATAATTAAAAAGGCGTGGAAGTTGCCAACTGGGATAGCGAGATTGACGAATAGAATTAATTGTTGGCTTGCGGTAATTAGAGGACCTTTTTTAGAGAGAAGTGCCGTTTTTAATTTAAATACAATGCTGTCGCATCGCAAAACAAAATGTTTTCCATTGAATTCATTTGAATTCGTTCGAGCCGACTATTTGTTCGATCGTCTGAAAATCGTAACGTCATAAAATTAACCTACATACTCCCATGCCCGCAGATACCAATCAGCGGGTTCACATCGATTTTCCTCCGAAAAAAACCTCAGCAACAAGCCCCGCGATCCCCTCAAACCGCAGGTAATCGATCGTCTCTGCCGAGCTTCCTCCGCCGCGCGGGCAACGACTCAATCCGAGGATTAACGGTAACGCAAAAACTCTTTGGCGGGCCGCGAAAAGGGCCCGCATACTGTCGCGATCGCGGGGCGTGAGAACCGCGGGGGCGCCTTTGATTCCTCGGACGGGCCGCGCACGCTTTCTGCACACGCCGTCGTCCGCTCCCGATTCCTATCGGAAGCTGCTATAGCCGCACGCGGAAGTGCGGGGCTTTGTTGGGACCTGCGATCGGGAGCGGCTTTTGTTATATGCATTTGGGCGATGCTGATTTCTGGGTTAGTGGGGTCGACGAAAGTGTGGGGAAGTTTTACGAGCTGATTCGCGGTTTGGAGATTTGGAGTGTTTGCGGAAAAATTTCGGAAAGTTCCGATGTATTTGAAATTTTATTTGTTCACATTCATGCCCAAGATGTTTCTTCAACGATCATTTTAAATCTAAAACTGTTTTTCTTAAACGAGTTTTATAATCGTAATAAAACAATTCTTCAACTCGCAATCAAGCCGCGGTAAAAGCATCACTCGATCCTCTCGTCCGCGGCTATCTCCTCTAATTGCGCTAATTACGATCGATCACCGAGCCGTGAACCCCTTCGTACGTCATTTTATTATCACTTTCATCACCGGCCAAGAGTCCCGCGTCGAGGTGCATCCCGCAAAAACGGCGCACTTTCATTGCCGATCAAATTCCCGGCAATTAAAAGTCGTCGCCGTTCCGCAATAAAGACTCCCCGTCCGAGAGAGAGAGAGAGAGAGAGAGAAAGAGAAAAAAAGAAAAAAAAGAGTCGACCGATCGCCGCGGCGATCAATTAAAGCGGCGTCGATTGGCAAACAAACCCGACCTTATCTCGCCGATATTGACCATTGAATGGCCCTTATCTAGGAGTGGTTATCGCGAGATAAGTACTCGCCTGGATGTGTTCGAGCGAGCGGCTGACGGACGATCCGATCGAAAAACTGTACCTGCTGCACGTCTCGGGCATTCCGCGAATTTTCCGGTCGGGGCTCATAGGATTTAGTGGCTGCAGCGTCGCTCGGAAGAATGGCGCTTGTTTTGTTCGATCGGTTGGGCGATAAGGATTTCGCTTGATTTATGAGAGAATTCGAGGACCCTTTTGAGAAATATCGTTTGACGGTATAGGATTTAATGGAAGAATTTATTTTGTTTGTTAAAAATTATTAAATATGACAATCCTGAAAAGCGTCTTGGAACAGTAAAAAATTTCTTTCCAGAACTAATATAAAAATGATTTCATTTTTAAGAATTACGGTTAGCTATTTTTTCGCCAATAAATAAATACGTTTTGCCACAAGAAACCCGGAGAAAATCTCTCCAACCAGTCCTCAAGCAACAACTTCCGGATCTCAGCCCTTACGTTCACCAGCGGCGTCTCCGCCATTTCCATCCAAGCACACCGTGTCTAACCCTCGCTCTCCGCCGGCGAATCTAACCCGTCTCCCCCCAAAGAGCTTTCAGGCCGTCGTCGTCTGAAACCGCGAACGTCGACGATCGTCGCGAGAGCAGCTCGAGCTGCCTTGCGATGCATCATCTCCCCCCGTGAAAGGATGCTGAAGTGGGTGCACCATCAGCAGTCGCCGCTGCCGAAAAGCCACGCGGCCGCCGGGCTGCCATCCGCGTCGTCCTCCTCGTCGGCGCCGAGCAGCAGCCGCAGCTCCAGCAGCGCCGAGGCCGAGGAGGAGCGGAACCCCAAGCCGGCGGACAAGGCCGAGGAGGAGCAGAGCGACGCCGCCGAGGTCGCGCATTCCAGGAGGCGCATCGGGGTAAGAGATATTCCTCCGAGCGGCTGAGCAGTTTTTCCTTTTTGAGGGATGATGAATTTCCGGGGGAATGCTGGGGGAAGTCGTTTTTTTTTTTTGGAGAGTTTTAATTTGAAGATTTATTGTTTTTATAGGGGATGGAAGTAGATTTCACGAAATACTATTATTAGTATGACGACAGTTAAATAAATTTTTTAAAATCTGTAAGTCGGTGTACGTAGAATTTAAGATTAATGATAAGAGCAATGTTTTGAAAGGCGCGATAATTTATAACTCCGAGATTCTGCGTCGCGCGCCTGTAATAAGGCATTAAAAATTTTTACAGCGTTAAGTGACAAATTATATCGTTTCAAGTAAATGCCATAGATCATTTCCACGTCGTGAAGCATTAGAAACGTAGATGGAAAGTCGCGCATTTTTCATGCTGCCCCGATAAGATCTTCCTGCGAGCAGTCGTGAAAAATAAAACCTACATTTCTGCGGTTGCTTAAAGTTATTTTTCTTTCGACGTTGCAAAATAAGCGTGCAAAAAAAATATCAAGCTGATGTTTGCCTGTTTTCACGAGATGAACACGAAGATATTCGTTTTATTTGAAGTAAGAAATGTTGTTTCGAAATATTTATTGACATGTAATAAATATTTATAAGAGAGAGAAGATCATAAACTCACTGTTTCTTGATTGACAACGACATCTTTTACAAACAGCTTTATTGGTACTCCTCCAAATTACCCCTGAATCGAACCAGAATCCAGGTCTTTAATTCTCTCTCCAACTCAATACCGTCCTGCCGTAAGCCGAAGCGCAGTTTTGTATCCCAAAACAAAGAGGATCAGCTGATCCGATTACGGCGCGCTTCGTTACGAAATTCTTGCACGCCATGAGAATTCGGGAAGCCGCCAGCCGCGTCCGACGCACTTTTGTTCGGGCGCGCTTCGTTGCGTCACGACTTGGCCGCGTCCGGTAATGAGTACCGCCGAACCTCGTTCGTTTGTACCTAACGAGAAAATTGTGTCGCCTGTCCGAGATTTTTTTTTTCAAAGGAAACGAAGGGTTTTTTTTCTTATCGCTTAAGAAGGTCTACGTGTGATTTTGTTGTTGAACAAAAATTAAGTAGAAAAGTCGTACTCGATCAGACAAGTACATTTTTTTTTTTTTATTAGAAATGTAACACTCGAGTACATATCCTTTCCCTTTACAATCTTGTGCCCGACGCATTTTATTCAATTATGAAATCAAACAAAAACAATCCCAGTGCATTATAAGGCACAATAAATCAAGCGAACGACTCGCAATTTCCTTGAACGACCTTCGCAACCTCCTTTCCCTCCGATCCGAACCCAGAAAAACTCGGCGAACCGACGAACGCAAGCGCGACGCGTAATTTTTTCCGGTTCCAGTTCAACATTCCACCGACTCGAACCCGTCGGGCGCATTGCTTCAAAATCTCCGATTTTGATATCGCGTTTTTCCCTTTCACCCGAGGTGCGCGCTCGCCGGTTTTCCGCAGCCCGGGATTTTAATTCCGCTTATCGTCCGCCGCACTTTTACTGGAGGGGGGACGGGATGAAGGTCGTTTACTGGAAGGAATGGAAAGCGGACTGGCCGGTGGGCTTAGAGAGGATGATTGTTTATCGATAATTGAATGAGGTGCACTTCTTCGCAAATAGAGAAGTTTACACGTGGTGGGGATTACTGGATCTGGTTCTAACGGTTGGAAAAGATTTACATTTTAAACAAGATTGGACTAAATATCAACTGGAAAACAGTAATTTTAGGTAGGCGATAAGTGCGCAGAAAGCAGGGAATTATAGTGATTTTTCGAATTCCTAACCGTATTTGAATTCTTTGCTAATAGTGATCTTTTCTTTGAATTTTTTAAATTGGCTTTATACATTATTTTAAGCTGTGCTTCCTTTCTCCAGGATATCCGCTCGAATTCGTAGAAAAAATATTGCGAGGACAAAAAAATATTTTAACAATGAATTAAATTTTGTTTATTCAGGTTAAGTTCATACTGTGTAAGGAAAGAATAAGTATTTACTACTATTACAATCGTCTTTTTTTCATAAAAGAACTAATACAAACTAAAATATGTATCTGTGCAGTTAAAAAAATGTTTAAGACGTGTCAAAAAAATTCTTCGTTTACAATGACACTGCACAAATAAGTAACACACCGCCTCTCATTGTCTGACTTCGCATCTGCTAACCCTAAATACACGTCTAGATTAAACCCACAATCAATATTCAAAGAGCCAGGAACAAAAAGCCACATCACGCTCTAAACAAACTGCCAACAGCTCGAGCTCGGTGTCGAGCAGGCCTCTAGCTCCACCTCGTGAAAGCTCTCGGATTAGCATAGCTCGAGCACGTCCCAATCGATTCGTCGCGCGCGCAAAAAAAAAGACCGTCGTTAGCGCTCCGAGGGAGGAAGGAACGAGCGAGAGAGACCAGAGCCGATTTGAAATTTGGATCGCCGCTGCTCAGCCAAGCGTTCGGATAACTTTCACCCTCGCGCTTAGTCAATCGCGTCGCGAGCCGTTGCCCGGCGAGGTGAAAAAACAACTGGACCGACCGTAAAAGCGGCGGATGAGGATCGAGAGGCGGTAATTGGCTTAATGAAGAATGCCGATTATTTGGACGGATTAACGATGGGGTTAAAAAAAAAAGCTGGGATTTTTGAAACGGTACTTAAATCGGCGGAGCGGAAAGTCGGCGAATTCGAGTGTATTAACATTTTTTTAATTTGAGAAATAGAAATTAGATAAGAATCCGGTTTCTAGTAAAAAATGCATTATGAAAGTGCCGTGGAATTATTATTCAACATTAGTGCAAGATTCAATAAAGAATAAGTGGAGAATAAATAGCCTATGTTTTATTCGATGTCGAAAAGTTCATTCTTTTGTATCTCTCTTTCAATTGATATTTCATTCCTAGGCATTTAGAAAGTGTATCGCACCCATATCTTGTGCACCTGTAAGCCAATAACATACCTGATACGATATGTGTTTCTTTGCGTGCCGCTTGGAGGTTGCAGTGTGTACATTAACATCTGCAATTCTGTTTTTTAGGAAAAAAAAAAATTATTTGAACTAAATAAACACTTTTATCTTCGAAGTCGGGAAAAAAAAGTGTGCCGTAAAACGGATTGTTTTAAAAGAGCTTTTACTATAATGACTCATTGAATTAATAAGTAAACTTTCTTTAACCGATCTTCGTTGTAAAAAATTCTTAGTATAGCAACATTAGGAAAAATAGTTAAATTACAATATTTTATTCTTTTTTGTCGAAAACTGATCAAATCGATACCTCAACTATTAGCAGTATTTTAAAATAAAGTACCAATAAAACGGTGAATTCCCCAAGTCTGCTACTTCGATGTCAACGCCCAGCATCATAAATACAAACCATCCGTACCCGCGCGAGGCACCAATTCACGCACCGCTACTCATCACCACGCTAAAACTCCTATAAACCGCCTGCATGCACTACTTATGCAGACTATTGTTATATTAACCGCGGAAATCGACTCGCGGAGCGGTAACCGCCGGCCTCTAATCGGTCGTTCCGTTCGCTCACCACCGAGGAACCGTAAAATCGTGGATCTGCGACCAATCGCGATGCGCGCGCGGGATGTAAAACGGCAGGAAGCTCCTTCGCGCGTCCGTTTGAACGGTTACCCGCGGTGATAGGTGTCGGACGATAATAATTGTTATTGTCTGTGGGAACGCATTACTTTATCGATCCTGCTGGAACGGATGGGAAGACGCGGTGGATTTTATTGGGTCGGTGTTCGTTCGCGTGGATTTTTTGTCGGTAAGGCATTTTTTTTTAATGCGCGATGATGATTTTATGCCGTTTCTGTATATTGTGCTACTAGGTAAAAATTGAGGAGATTTGAGTGATTAAAAACAGTAGCGTCTAAATAAGTAAAGTTAAAGTTTCCGTTAAGTTACAGCAATTAAATCAATTTTGATTTTACCAGAAAACAAACGATTAACAAACGGTTATTTGAAATTTTCAAAGAAACACGAGTCATCAATCAGAAATCAATGAACTGAAAAAAAAAGTGTTAAATATACACATTTCGTATATTACATTACCGCAAAAAGTAAACACCGACGCGTCCGACCTTAATTACCCAATATCGGAGCCCCTCGTAAAAAACGTAAAAGAAACTAATAATTTAACGCGCACTTATATACGCTCATTACGCGCATTATAAAACCAAAGCTAAAAATCCTTATTGATACCTCGCCGGCGCGAACAGTTAGCCTCGGCATGCGAACAGTTAGCCCGCGGAAAAATTCGATTAAAGATGCACATAATGCGATATTATACCCAGTTCCCTTTTTTTTTCTTGCCGCCGAACGCTCTCGTAAATCCCGGCGCCGACGCGAGTTCATTAATTCCCGCGAGCTTCGCTTTAATAAAGCGAAGTAGAGTGTGACGCCTTTCGTGCGCGCGACTCCCGCGAGAGAGTCTCGAGGAGCGGAATCGCGAAGCGCAATTTTTTTTCGGGGGGACGTACGATTTACGGGACGGTTTAACGCTTCGGATATGCTTGTAATGAGGCCGTTTGATGAAGTGTTTTTGAGCAAAAAGCCCGATTTTCTGAGCAGTAAATTTGTGTTTGCGGTTGCGGCACAACGTGATTAAGTCGAAATGCGACTTTTACAGGATCTTTAGCGGCTTTGGAGTTGTGTTTAATGGTAATCATAGTTAAATTAATGGATTTCTTCATATAGAAAAGTTTTATTATATTACAATTTTATAGTGAGATAAGGTGATGACCAGACTTGGTCAGACACTATAGATTTAACTATAGTTCTTAAAAATTTACCTTACATTTTCTTGTGTAAAAGTCACTACAATCCGTAGATGTAAATTATAAAGATTTATGATTTAATAAATTATCTTTTTTTTACTTACAATATCGACCGATACAGTTACAAACGATTAAAGACCAAGAATAAGCGGGAATAAATTAAAAACAAGGTCGTCAAGTCTCAAATTCATCGCGATCCGCAAGTAAACAAACTCGATCGCAGAAACTGCAGGCAATCCTAATCAGGCCTACTTATCGCTGCCATCTCGCGACTCTCCCCGCGACTCCCCCAAAAAAAAAACAACCGCGGAAGATCGAACGGGCCCGATAAGAAAGTGTATCGCGCGTTTCCGGTCGACGTTGGCACACACACACACGTCGAAAAAGTCACGCATTATTAAGCCCCCCCGCCGACTAATTGCGCCGCGCGATTCGCGACAGGACTAACCGGTTAGCGCGTTTCGTCAACCGGCAAAGTGTACCAAGCCATTCGGTCAAGTATCCGCGCGCGTGCGCATTGTGGAGAGTTCGAGTGATTATTGCGGGCCGATGTATATAGCTGGAGTTTCGAGATTCCTTTTTTTTTTATACGTTTTTGCGAAATCCGTCCGGTTCGGGAGCGATTCAAATGCGGTTGCCGGTCTTGTTTTAGGCTTGTCGGTGTTTCGCTGAAGTGTAATTACCGCTGGTAGCGAGTTTATTGAATCCGCTACACCGTTATAGATAATACGGGTCTCGAGGAAAATTGAGAAATTTCTTAACGATTAAGATGGCTCATTAAATTCAATTTAAAGGCTTCGTTTCATTATAACTCTTGGAATATACGTACTTTGCGCGAGTGATTTTTTCGCGTTCTCGAAATTCAAGAATTTTAAATTGTTGAGATTGAAATTAGACCAATCGTCGCTATAATTTCACGACAATTTTCTCCCCAAAATCACAGGTACTCCACCAAAAAAAACGGGTCTTCTCCAAATCGTTTCAATTCATTTCTCACCCAAGCACCGTTTTAAAGTCCCAGCCAAGCCGTCAGAAGACACCTTTATTACCCGTCGCTTAATTTAAGTCCCCTGAAAATAAAAAGAACAGTATCTCCGCGCGAAGCGGCAAAAACGACGCGCACTTAGCGCTCATTACGGGGACTCTCCCTTGCGCCGGCAATGACTTAATACCTCGGAGATCGAGGCCGCGCGCGCATTTCCTTTTCGAAACTACAATTTTGATGCGCGGACTTTCCAATGTCCCTCTGGACGTGCGTCGACTTTCTCGCCGAGCTCGGGGCAATTTAGTCGCCGGTACGATATCGTGTTCCTGCCTCGTGCGAGACGAGAGTCGCCATTGTTCTTGCGCGGCGAGCGCGATTATTTTTGGTGGGGCGCTTTGTCACGGCGATTTTTCGACCTTCATGCAGATTCGAAAATGAGAGTCTGTTATTATGCAGATCGATGGCTCTAGAATTTATTATGCTTTATAACATTCGAGCGAATGAAATTTCGTTTATTTGTAAGAAAACATATACATATATATTCTTTATTTATTATAAAAAATCATATTATCTCGAACTAGAAATAATCTTGCGGTGAGGCTAACAATTTTGATTTTCGCTGTTTCAGGGCTCAGACCCACGAGTCGCCACCTGCAGAGGAAAGCTGCAGAATAAAAGGAGCAAACTCAATCAAGAAATCAACAAAGAGCTGCGATTACGAGCCGGAGCCGAAAATCTTTTCAAGTTAGTTACACTCTGATATTTTCAATTTTCATCAAAAAAACTACATGAACGGAGCATGTACATTGGGTCTGTAAAAATATTTGATTTTTCACTGTTAAATAATATATTCCAGAGCCACGACTAACCGCAAGCTGAAAGAAACGGTTGCCTTGGAGCTGAGCTTCGTAAATTCAAATTTACAGCTCTTAAAGGAACAGCTTGCGGAACTCAACAGTTCCGTTGAGCTGTACCAAAATGACACAAGGTTAGTTCTCTTCCTTTTTCGATTTTATTACAGGTCACATTCTTCAAAAAATATTAATAGCGCGTTGGAAAGGAAACATTCTATTTGGATTTTTATACAGAAAAATTTTTTTTTCATTTTTAAATTTTAGGAATTTCATTTAACACGCGATATCATTTTAACCTCTTACTTTGTTCTTTGCTTGAGTTGAAAGTAAAATAATATTTAACGCAAGTGATAAAAAGTGGGAAAAAACGCACGTAATAAAATAAAAAATAACGTATAAAACTAAAGTATGTCAGCGTATTTTAATGAAACTTGCCAAATCACACAAGCAAACCGAATCCTTAAACTTTTACTCCTAAGCCTCGAAAAACTATATAAAATCGCAAAAAGACACTGCAAAAAATTCGACACATTTTTATTCTTAAATTCCGCAAAATTCACAATAGTCGTTCAATTCCATAATCTCCAACCCCCCGTCGATATCCCTTTCTTCCAAAAGAAGTCGAATCTTCTAAAAATAACTCGACCCAAAAGTCCCCGAAGCCTCGGAAAAAGAGAAGAGAGAGACAAAATCCATATATCGCGTAACGCACGTTCCAAGGTCGGGGCCATCGCCGCGTGACGCAAGAGCCTCTCTCGCTCGAGTTCAAAGTCCTTCCGCCTTTCTTCCCCGACTTCGCGGTCTTTCGGCCAGGATATCTCCATAGTGCGGCTCCGAAAACTACGCGTGTTATCGGGAGAGGGCAGTGTCTTTTTGTGTTCGCGGGCTCGGCGGAGGTGGTTTCGGAGTAAGAAGGCGTAAGTGGGTTACTTTCTACGTTAGAATCATTTTTTTTTTCTATTAGGATGCCGATGTTTAATTGGGATTGAATTTAAAAGATTTGTTGTAACTTTCTACGAATCGCGCGAACACGTTTTGGAGTGAAAACGACACGGATTCCACGCACAAATGAATTTTTTAAGCGCTCCTTCGGCTTTTCTCGCAAAAATGTTAAAAGACCGTGGAAACCCGGTGACAAATTAGAAGGTGTTTCGTAGAAAGTTGCTGTTTAACTTTGACATCGTTTTTCTTTTTTTACAAAATTATTTACGTTAGTAAAGTGGGATTTAAAATACCGTAACGAAACCACGCTGTTCATTAATCAAATACAAATCTAAACTCGGCTATTACTCAATTTCGTTAAATCCATAGCCAATTATCGATTATCAAATTGAAAACTGTCTCAATTCTACCAGTTTCACAAATAAAATCCAATCAGCGAGCAAGTCCATAAAAATCATCCTTCATCCAAAACAATCTTCCGCGGAAGAGCACTAAGTATTCATCGAAACGCCCGGTAAAATTTAATAAACAAAGCCCATTTATCCAACCCACGTCAGCCGCTCGGCGGTGAGAGGCCCGCCGTCCGTCTTAAAACCGCCGTAACGCAGATTAAAGCCGTCCCGTCGGCAGCCTCCTCGCTTACGCTCGCTCGTACTCGCTCGTACGCGGCTATTTACCGCGTCCTCGGGTGTTGGAAGACGCGCGTTGTCGGCGGCGCTGTTTGCATGCGATTCTCAGCGGCGCTTCATAAATCCCCGAGACGCGCGCGCGGATTTAACTGTAAGCGCGGAGAGTTTTGTCTTCCCGCTGGATGCGCGTTTTTATCGCCGGTCGTCGGCGGTGCTGTTATGCGCCTGCGGTTTCTTCTTCTTTTTTTTTTTTTTTTGAGAGGGGAGGTCTTTTGAATGAAGATGTTTTTGTGCAAGCTGGGGACGGTGGAGGGGTGCGACTTCAATTTAAATTGATATTATTAGGCGTCTTTTTTTTAAGGTAGCTCTATAGGTACTCTCTAGTCAGGTGAGATATTAAAAAAAATTTCTTTTTAAACACTTTATTGTCGCACGAAAAGTATATAAAAAATATTTTCCAAATTTTTTGTATGTTTTGATGTCTTATTTTGTTTAATTTTGTTCAAATAAAGCATTATTAA